>CAUYPK010074674.1:0-48667 GCA_963574355.1 Loris lydekkerianus
TTTAACAAATGGTGCTGGGTGAACTGGCTGGCAACCTGTAGAAGACTGAAACTGGACCCACACCTTTCACCATTAACCAAGATAGACTCTCACTGGATTAAAGATTTAAACTTAAGACATGAAACTATAAAAATACTAGAGGAGAGTGCAGGAAAAACCCTTGAAGAAATTGGTCTGGGTGAGTATTTTATGAGGAGGACTCCCCAGGCAATTGAAGCAGCTTCAAAAATACACTACTGGGACTTACAGTAAGTAAAGCAAGCAAACAGCCCTCAGAATGGGAGACGATATTTGCAGGTTATATCTCTGACAAAAGTTTAATAACCAGAATCCACAGAGAACTCAAACGCATTAGCAAGAAAAGAACAAGGGATCCCATCGCGGGCTGGGTAAAGGATATGAAGAGAAACTTCTCTGAAGAAGGCAGGTGCACGGCCTTCAGACATATGAAAAAATGCTCATCATCTCTAATCATCAGAGAAATGCAAAGAAATCAAAGAAATGTTTCTTTGATCTCAGTGCTTGAGATATCATCTAACTCCAGTGAGACTAGCCTATATCACAAAATCCCAAGACCAGAGATGTTGGCATGGATATGGAGAAAAGGGAACACTTTTACACTACTGGTGGGAATGTAAATTAATACATTTCTTTTGGAAAGATATATTGAGAACACTTAAAGATCTAAAAATAGATCTGCCATTCAATCCGGTAATTCCTCTACTGGGCATATACCCAGAAGACCAAAAATCATATCACAACAAAGATATTTGAACCAGAATGTTTATTGCAGCCCTATTCATAATTGCTAAGTCATGGAAAAAACCCAAGTGCCCATTAATCCACGAATGGATTAATAAATTGTGGTATATGTACACCATGGAATATTATGCAGCCTTTAAGAAAGATGGAGACTTTATCTCCTTTTGTGTTTACATGGATGGAGCTAGAACATATTCTTCTTAGTAAAGTATCCCAAGAATGAAAGAAAAAGTATCCAAAGTACTCACCCCTACTATGAAACTAATTTAGGGCTTTCACATGAATGCTATAACCCAATTGCAACCTAGGAATAAGGGAAAGGGGGAAAGGGGGGGAGGGGGGTGAAAGGAGGGGTATTGGTGAGAATACACTTGTGGTGCATCTTACAATGGTATATGTGAAACTTAGTAAATGTGGAATGTAAATGTCTTAACATAATAACTGTGAAATTGCCAGGAAAGCTATGTTAACCAGTGTGATGTAAATGTGTCAACCGGTCTGTGAAACTAGTGTATGATGCCCCATGATCATATCAATGTACACAGCTATGATTTAATGAAGAAAAAAAAAAAAGAAATGATGACTGACTTATTTTCACTCTTACCTGGTCATCTGAATATAATATAGGTGCATTTATTCCATTAGTTGGTGAAGTTGCTTATTTTTCCTTAGAACTCATAAAATTCTATACTTGTTATGAATGTAGCTAAATACTTTCTGTTCCCCATTTGTTAGTAATGTTTTATTTTTGTTAGCATACTTTTAAATAATGTTATTTTAAATTTCAAGGGATTTATAGATTGACTCTGCATCTACCACTTGTGAGAAAGGCTAAACACCAGCACATAGTCATACTTCAGACGAAGGTGTAATTAAATCTGTATTTGATGAAAAGTCTCTATCAACTTTTTAAGAGTATGTTTGTGGGTCTGCCAGCTATTTGGGTGTCTAACTTCTGGTGGGGGGGAAGGAGTAAATTATAGGTATACTCAAAGACCTTTCCATTCCTCAATTTCTTCATTAGAATGAAATTTCTGGATCTGGATCAAGCAAAAATAATGAAAAAGAATAAAGAGTATTACAAATCTGGAAAGGGGTTAGTATCATAACTTTTCCCAGTGGAAATGGATCTGTACTTGTATTTTCTCCCAGTTCATCTTCCAACCTTGGATTCATGGGGAAAGGATGGTAAGCACCTGGGTCAGGAATGAAAAAAAAGAGTTAAAAGTTACCCCCTTTATCTTCTGTTCTTTTCCTTTTCTGTTCCTAGACATGGCAGGATTTTTTGTTTCAACTATGACTCCGGAGATAGGTTTTCAAGTAGCCCTTCAAAGTTGTTTGAAACAAACAACAAAGATCAACAAATCAAACTTATGAATGAGTAATAAACAGAAAACAATAACATTATAATTAAAGAAAATATTTTTAACACATACACACAAAAGGTAGTGGCTCTTCTTAATTAGGTCTAACATGTTACAAATAAATAAATTGTAGAAACAGGTATTTTCTATTAAAGAGAACAAGAGAGGACCAAAAGAGAAAATCAAAATGTGGAAATTGAAATAGAGAAAATAAAATTAACATCTAAAATAGGAACAGGTAATAGCCAGTGGAGATTATTTGAAGCTCAACAGAAAATACAAATATTCAGTACATGAAGAAAGTAAGCAAAGAATGCAGAAAAATATGAGCAAAGTTGATCAGAGCGGAAGATAAAATGCAGAAAGTTATATGAATAACAAGAGTCTCCAAATAGCAATGAACTATTGCTAGTTCACACAGTTGAACACAGCAATCTGTGACAGAGTAGAACAGAAACACCAATCAAACAATTTTCCAGAAGATATAAAGTCAGCCATGTACAGATACCATTAAATTTTATAAAAACAAAATAGGTAGAAACTGACATCAAAACACACTGCTAATTACAATAATTCAAAGTTGTACACAAATCCAGTTCATCAAGACAACTACAAGAAAGAAAAAGATTCTTTCTTCTTTAACCTGCATGTTCATTCCTCAGAGGTTAAAGTACTTCAAACACTTAGACGCTCCTGCTGTTTTTTGTTTTTTTTTAAACTTGATTACATATATATTTTAATTTCAGGTTAACGTGAGGGCACACAAAACCAAGTCACAGTATTTGAATTTGTTAGGTAGCCTGCCTCTCGTGTTTGTGTTCTGCCACACACCGCCGCCCTGTGCCCATCAAGTAGGAGTGCCCTTAGCCCCACTTCCTTTCTCCTTTGTTCCTCCTCTCCACAACTTGAATTGAAATGAGTTTTTCTCCTATGTGACTGTGAATGAGATTATCTACTGGCTTCATATTAGTATTGAGTACATTGGATATTTGCTTTTCCATTCTTGGGATACTTTACTAAGAAGAATGTGTTTCAACTCCATCCAGGTTAATACAAAAGATGTAAAGTCACTATGTTTTTTATACCTGAATTGTATTATTCCATAGTATACATATACCACGGTTTGTTAATTCATTCCCGAGTTGAGGGGCATTTAGGTTGTTTCTATACTAGGTGATTGTAAACAATCTAGTGCAAATGACTTTATGATAAAAGAATTGTTCTTTTTTCTTCTGAGTAGATGCCTAGTAGTGGGATTGCAGGGTCTAACGGGAGCTCTAATTCAAGTTCTTTGAGGATTCATCATACTTCTTTCCAAAGAGGCTGTATTGCAGTTCCACTAACATTGAAAAAGTGTTTCCCTCTGTTCACATCCACACCAGTATCTGCAATTTTGAGAATTTGTAATGTGAGCTAATCTTACTGGGATTTGGTGATATCTCAGGGTGGTTTTGATTTGCAATTCTCTGATGACTAGGGGCAATTAGCATATTTTCGTTTGCTAGCCATTTGTCTGTCTTCCTCAGAGAAAGTTCAATTTGTGTCTCTTACCCAGTGATAGATGGGAATGTTAGCTCTTTTTTTGTTGTTTAATTTGAGTTATCTCAAACCCTTGAGTTATCAAACCCTTTTCAGATTCATGATATGTAAATATCTTTTCCCATTCAGAAGGTTTTTGCTTTGATTGTTGTGTTCTTAGTTGTTCAGAAACGTTTCAGTTTAAGTAAGTCCTATTTTTTAATTTTTGTTGATGCAATTGCCATGGAAGTCTTCTTCATAAAATGTTTCTCTTGGCTGATATCTCCAAGAATTTTTCCCACACTTTCTTCTAGGATTTTTATCATTTTCCTGCTTTAGATTTAAATCTTTTATCCATCTTGAATCAATGTTTGTAAGTGGTGAAAGGTGTGGGTCCAGTTTCAATATTTTGCATTTGTTTATTGAATAAAGTTTCTTTTCCCCAGTGTATGGTTTGGTTTACCAAAGATCAGAAACTGTAAGGGACTGGTTTCATCTTTTGGTTTTCTATTTGGTTCCAAATGTCTATGTTTCTATTTTTGTGCCAATACAATGCTGTTATGATCACTCTGTACTTTCAAAGTCTAGTTCAGTGATGCCTCCAGCTTTGTTTTTATCACTAAACATTGCTTTGGCTATTTTTTTTTTTTTTTTTTTAGTGCTCCATATGAAATGAAGAGCTATTTTTTCCAGTTCTTCAAAGTATGTCGGTATTTTAATGGAGATGGTATTGAATCTCTAGATTGATTTGGGAAGTACAGACATTTTAACAATGTTGATTCTTCCCATCCAGGGGCATGGCAGATGCCTCCATTTGTTAAAGTCTTCTGCTATTTCTTTTCTTAGGGTTTCATAATTCTCTTTGTAAAAGTCCTTCATCTCTTTTGTTAGTCCTAAATATTTCATTTTCTTTGAGTCTTTGATTAGTTTCTCACCTTTTCTGTTATTGACATATACAAAGGCTACTGATTTGTGGACACTGATTTTATACCCTGAGATGTTACTGTATTTCTTGATCACTATCAGGAGTCTTGTGTTTGAGTCTCTGGAGTTCTCTAAGTATAAGATCATATCATCTGCAAAGAGTGAGAGTTTGACCCCCTCTGCCCCCATGTGGATGCCCTTTATTTCCTTCTCTTGCCTGATTGCAGTGGCTAGAACTTCCAGCACTATGTTGAATAGTAGTGGTGATAGAGAACATCCTTGTCTGTTCCAGTTCTAAGTGGAACAGCTTTCAGTTTTATACCATTTAGTATGATACTAGCTGTGGGTTTGTCATAGATGGCTTCCATCAGTTTAAGAAGTGTGCCACCTATGCCTATATTAAGTGTTTTTGTTAGAAAAGAACGCTGTATTTTATCAAATGCTTTTTCCATATCTATTGAGAGGATCATGTAGTTTTGTTTTTGCCTCTATTGATGTGGTGGATTACATTTAGGGAGTTGTGTATGTTGAACCAGATTGGCATCCTTGGGATGAAGCCTATTTGATAGTGATGTATGTATTTTTTTTCCCCCATGATGTATATATTTTTTAATGAGTAACTGTAATCTACTGGATAAGATTTTGTTGAGCATTTTTGCATCTATATTCATTAGTGAAATTGGTCTGTAGTTTCCCTTTTTTTTTGCAGTTTCTGGCTGGGGCAGGGTTTGAACCTGCCACCTTCAGTATATGGGGCCAATGCCCTACTCCTTTAAGCCACAGGTGCCGCCCTGTAGTTTCCCTTTTTAATTGGGTATTTTTCTGGTTTTAGTATCAGGTTGATGTTAGCTTATAGAACATGCTGGGAAAGATTCACTCCTTCTCAATGTTTTGGAATGGTTTCTGCAGTCTGGATATAAGCTCTTTGAAGGTTTGATGGAATATTGGTGTGAAGCCGTCTTGTCCAGGGCATTTTTTGTTGGAAGATTTTTTATTGTTTCTTTGATCTCAGTGCTTAATATTAGTCCATTCAAGAGATCTATTTCTTCTTGGTTAAGTTTAAGGAGAGGGTGTGATTGGAGGCATTGGTCCATTTCCTCCACATTGTCTAATTTCTGGGCATAGAGTTTCCTGTAATAGTCAGAGATTATCTCTGTATCTCTGTGGTATTGTTATTTCCACTTCTTTTCTGATTTTTTTTTTTCCTGATTGAGGTTATTAGAGATTTTACTTTTCTGTTTCTAGTTACTCTTGGCAATGGTTTATTGATTTTGTTTTTCAAAGAACCAATTTTTCATTTCATTCATTTTCTGAATAATTCTTTGGTTTTCAATTTCGCTTATTTATGACTTAAGTTTGGTTATTTCTTTCCTTCTTCTAGGTTTGGAATTGGATTGCTCTTCCTTGTTCATTTCCTTAAGCTACTTCATTTGTTTGTTGATGTGCTCTCTTTCTGCTTTTGAAATGTAGGTATCTAATGAGATAAATTTCCCTTGTAGTTCTGTTTTTGCAGTACCTCATAGGTTTTGGTAACTTTTAGCTTTAATGTTATCTTGTTCTAGGAATTTAACAGTTTCCTCCTTCATCTTTTCTGTGACCCAGCTGTCATTCAGCATATGGTGGTTTAACTTCCATGTCTTTGTGTGGGGATGACAGTTTTTGTTGGAGTTGAGTTCCACCTTTATTTCCTTATGGTCTGAGAAAATACAAGGTAAAATTTCAATTCTTTTAATTTTGTTGAGGTTTGATTTGTATCCTAGGATATGATCTATTTTGGAGTATGTTCCATGGCTGACAAGAAGAACGTATATTCCTTAGCTTTGGGATGACGTGTTCTGCTATGTCTATTAAATCCATTTGTTCTAGGGTCAAAGTTAAGTCTCTTTTAGCTTTGCTTAGTTTCTGTTTAGAGGTTCTAGCTAGTTCTGTCAGAGGGGTGTTAAAATCCATAGCTATCATGGTGTTATGTGATATCATATTGCTCAGACCCATTAAAGTCTGTTTCAAAAATCTGGGAGCATTTAAGTTGGGTGCATACATATTTAAAGCTGAAATGTCTTCTTGTTGTATTGTTCCCTGACCAGCATGAAGTGACCATCTTTGCCTTTCTTAATTTTAGTTGCTCTAAATTGACTTGTATCTAAAAATAAGATTGCAATCCTTCCTGTCTTCTGATTTCCATTTGCCTGAAAAACTGTTTTTCATCCTTTACCCTTAGCCTGGATTTCTCCTTCAAGGTTAGGTGTGTTTCCCGAAGACAACATAAAGATGGCTTGTGCTTTTTTATCCAATTGACCAGCCTGTGCCTCTTCAGTAGGGAATTCAAGCCATTGACATTTATTGAGAGAATTGATACATGTGGTGGAGTTCTATTTATCTCATTTTGTGAGAGACTGTTGCTTAGTTTTATCCTTTGTGCCATTTTGCAAACTAGGCTTTGTCCTTTAGTTTCTGGGTGTTTACTGTGCTACTGGTACATTGTGGTGGTCAGTGTAGAGAATTGGTCTAAGTATTTTCTGTAGAGCTGGTCTTCCTCACTATTTACATATAAGTAAAAGGTTTGAATTCTCCATTGATTTTGAAGCTTAGTTTAGCAGAATATAGAATGCCGGGCCAAAAGTTGCTTTGTTTAAGCAGGTTAAAAGTAGATGACCGTTATCATCTGTTTTGGTAAGTTTCAGCTGATAAGTCCACTGTCACTTTGATGGATCTGCCCCTGTAGATCAGTTAGTGCTTACTCCTGGCTGCTCACAGTATTTTCTCCTTTGTCTTGACTTTGGATAGGTTCATTACAATGTCTTTGGAGAAGCTCTATTTGTGTTTAGATGATCTGGGGTTTGATATACCTTTAAAAGAACTGTGTCGGAGTCTTAGTGAAACTTGGGGAAATTTTCATTTATAATATCCTTCAATAGGGCTTCCATTCCTTTGAAGCATTCTTCTTCTTTCAGGTCCTTATAGTTCATATATTTGAATCCTTCATGATGTCCCATAAATGTCCAAGTGAATGTTCTGCTTTCTCTCTCTTCTTTTCTGCCCTCTAACTGCTGGGGTTAGTGCAGGAACTTTTTCCTCTAGCTCTGAAATTATATCTTCTCCATGGTCTAATCGGTTAGTGATACTTTCTTTTTTTTTTGAGACAGAACCTCAAGCTATTGCCCTGGGTAGAGTGCCATGGCATCACAGCTCACAGCAACTCCAACTCCTGGGCTTAAGCAATTCTCTTGCCTCAGCCTCCAGAGTAGCTGGGACTGCAGGCGCCCACCACAACACCCGACTATTTTCTTTTTTTGGTTGTAGTTGTCATTATTTGGCAGGTCCAGGCTGGATTCAAACCCCAGCTCTGTTGTATGTAGCTGGTGCCCTAGCCGCTTGAGCCACAGGTGCCAAGCCTGTTATTGATACTTTCAACTGCATCTTTAAATTCCTTGATTGACATCTTTTCTTTAAGCTCTATCATATCCTTTCTATAGTCTTCATATCTTTCATCAGTTTCTTGGTTCTATTTTTCCACTTTCTCATCAATTCTCTTTATTGCCATTACTGTCCATGTTTTAAACTGTCTTTCTGTCATTTTCATTACTTCTTTATAGATGGAGTCCTCTGCAGTAGTTGTCTTGTAGTCCCTTGGGTGGATGGCTCCATTTGGTTTTTCATGTTGCTGTATTTTGTTGGTTTCTCCTGATGTATGTTTTCTTATTGTTCACTTTTTTCCCTCCTTTTTCTTTCTCACTGCTTCCTTTTCTTTGAATTACCTTGCCTCAAAGCTTGAGTGTTAAAGTGGCATCTTGATATAAGACCAAAAGTAAAATCTGCATGAAGAGTAGGGAGAAAGAAAAGTAAAAGAAAGGGAAAACAAAACAAAACAAAACAAAAAGAATGGGGGTGAAAGAAAATAATTGGCAAAAAGAAGAGAAAAAGGACAGAAAGAGAGAGAGAGGAATAGGAGAGGAACAGGAGAGAGGAAAAGGAGAAATGGCATGTCCCTTGATGCCAGGAGCTCCTTATCAGTCTTCCATCCTGGTTGTCTTCAGCTCCAGACCTCCTTTCTAGAACCTGGGGTCCACTGCTGCTTAACTGTGCCATGGAGTGATGTCTCCAGATTACATTCTCTCAGCCAGACATGGCTGGAGTTTTCTTTCTCCTGCTTTGCTGCAAGTGGCTAATAGGGAGATGTTTCTAGTCTGCCACCTTGCTCCACTCTCCCAATTATGAATTTTTAAATGTTGGAAATTCTACATACAATACTGATGCTTCTAGTTCTTGACTCTTTTTCAATGTTGAATATTATGTATGCATTGACTTCTTGTAGTGAAAGATGAGGATTGAGGTATCTTTATCCTCTTCAATACAAATCAGCTTGTCTTCTTCCATTCTCACCCTTCTAATAAAATTTTAATTATTTCAGGTTATGAAATTAAATTTGGGTTATTAAATTTTGGGAGAAAATTCTGCAAGCAGCCATAAGCAAGTACAAACTGACCTACAGGGTCAGATCCATCAGGGTTTCAGTCAACAGTTGTATTGTATTCCCCATTATGCACCCTAGACCCCTTTATTATCCCCTCTGGAAGCAGTGAGGATCTGTTCTACATTTCCAAGTGGTTTTAGATTATATGATGACAGGAATATGAATTTTTCCCCTGTTCATTGTGCTGAGCCTTGTGGACATTCAATTTGAAAATTTTTAACATTAGCATCTATGAAATTTTTAATTCTATTCTTTTTTAGTAATGCTTATTGCTTGAATTTTTGGTATCATGGAACATTTCTTAATATTTCTTTTTCACTTTTATTTTTGCTTTCTTTGTCTTTAGTTGTATCTCCAAAGAGACTTTTTGCCAATGCAAAACTTCAATTCATTATATCTTTTTATCCAATTAATTTTTTTTATATTTTATGGAAATGGTATTTCCTTATGGGTATTGTCAGGCTGGTCTTGAACTCTTGGCCTAATACAGTATTCCTGCCTCAGCCTCCCAAAGTTTTATAGGCATGAACCCAGCCTGATTCTTTGTTGTTTTAAGGACTCTAATTTTTCACTTCTCACCTTTTCTTCTTAAATAATGTCAATCTTCCCCTAAATTTTTTGATTAAATGGAACTCCTGGGTCAGGCCCTTGGCTTTTAGTTAGGCCACATTTCTGGGATACTAAGGAAGGATCTCTGCTACAACAGAGAGTTTGACATTCGGCCATTTAATAATGGGATATGCACTTAGTGTCTAAAAGGCTTTTAAATTTTCAGAAATCCTTACTAAAATGTCAATGTCTATGGAGAGGTTAACCTTCTAAGCTATTAGCACTTACTCTGGTCAGGAAAATCCAGAGCCAGAGAGTTGCAGCTGATCACATATACTGACCTTTAGCATTCTAGAATTTATTTTGGCTTTTATATTGTATTACTTTAATTTAGTCATTTATTTTATGGCAATGTTTTGACTTTGTCTACTGCTTCTTGCTTCAATTTATTGTGAAATTTGGCTTTTGATGTAAGTTTTGCCTTTTGTGGCTATTTTCCTTTGCTACCTTTATTTCTTCCTCTCCACTTGAACTTCACACTACTTTGGCATTTTGGAGATTTTTATTGATTTGAAGGCTATTTTAGAGACTTACTTGTTCATGTTTTCCCTCTTATCTAACAGTTACTAAGGAGTGGGTTGTCTTACGAGATAATGGGTGATCTCACTCTTTCTAATCCCTGATCAATCTTTTCATTGTTAAGTAACATTAATTAGTTTATGCTAATGGTCTGTAAAACAGTATTCTGATTCTTTGTTAGCTTATTCATACTTAAATAAGTAATATATTACAAAACAAGCATTATAGAAATTGAATGAAGAAATGTCAGCTTAAAATAACCATTGTAACAAAGTGCTAATTTAAAATATCGTAAGCAACCACCGATTCTCAATCCACTTTAAAATTGCTTAAAATTATAAAATTCTGTGTCTGAGAGTGTCTAAAGCACTGAGATCAGTTGCTTTAGTTTATAAAGATATAGAGAATCTTTAAAATTTATTTTTCTAGTATACATTCACATGTTTATCGAGTAGTTTTGTTTTTAGCAGAGTCATTCTTATGTTCTCCTTGGAAAAAGGTACACTTCTGTGTTTGGTCATTTAATTAAAAACACTTTTGCAATGATCTTCACATCCAATGCATTTCCCAATGATTTTCATTTGGAATAATTTTGAAATAAAGCATACTTTTCAACCATTCAAAAAGGAGGAAAGTGGATAAAAAAATGAAGGCCATTATTTTACCAACAGTTACTACCGTGTTCTCAGAATTTTAAAGTTGTGCATTCATCCATATATAATTTATTTATTTTTACAATAGTTTCTTCCTTCATTTCAAACATCTATTGTTACCTATGACATTTTCACCCTCTGGTCTCCTGGTGTCTATCTCACACTGCCTACTGTCATTTTTTTCTGTATAAAAGTACACAATCAGGATTCATTTTATCTCTTTTTCAATACAATTAATTCATAGTTTAAAAAGGAGTTCTTCTTTTTTCCCTTTAAATTAAAAATGTATCATTTCCTGCAGATGATCCAGAGAAAGTGTGCATGTGTTTGTGTGTGTGTGTGTGAGTATGTGTGCATTTTAATTAAATAGAAGAAATAACATTTGATGTTCATAAAATTATTTTTTTCTTAAGGAACACCAAAGACAGCTTTAAATAATAATACGTCTCTAATAATCAAAGTGTAAGTAAATTATTCTAAGAGATATATCATATGAATCTATTAATTGTGATGTTAGGTAACATTTTCTATGTGTGTTTTATAAATTTGAACCACTAGATATACAGTGTACACCATATATAAACATCAAGCATAGTTAGGTAACAATGCATTTTACAACAAAATTTCAATCATATATAGCAAATGAATAGGTTTATTACTTTTCCATGCCCCAATTTTTTAGTCTTTTCATCTTCACATTTACCTTTTGATTTTCAAATCTAAGAAAATTCAAACATAGACGAGAAAGCTAGTCTTAGTTGTAACTTTCAAGATATTAATAACTATTGCTTTTTACTTCTTTTGGTATAGCACCAAACAGAATCACCTATAATCCAAATTACCAACTGCACTGCAAGCTTACTTTGAGACTTGGACCACATTTTTCCACACGTATCTAACAAAACTCTTACATATAAAATATTGTGTGTGTACATCTACACATGCACATAAAGATGTATTTACTTATACAGGTGTACATAAACATATAATTAACGAAAAGAATATCTAAATTTTGCATTGGAAACAGACTACAGCATTTTTATGAAACACCGAGCAAAGCTAATTAAGAGTTCATGAAGTGTTCTTCATCTGGAAGGTATACAGTGTGTATTGCTTAACTAATTAAAAATGGAATTATTATGGAAACAGCACTTTAATTTACTTGGCAGTTCATGAACATTGATCTAAAATATTGCTCAGAAGAGCCTATTGTTGTAATTACTTAAATTACAACAACACAGTTAAACCAAATAATTAACTTTTCAGTATCATTTAATAGTCACATTAACATGTATAATAAATAACTTTTGTTCCACTTTATGAAGCATAATAATAACATCTATAAGATGCTCATATATATAAAATATTGTATGTGTACATCTACAGATGTACATTAAAGATGCATTTACATGGGTTAACACAAATATATCATTAACCAAAAGAATTGTCTACATTTCACAGTGGCAAATAATCTAAACTCTTAAGAGTTTTAGTCATCTTCTGTGTAAATGGAGCTAGTATTTCCTTTACCTCTTGCAAGTATTAGGTTATCTTTAGCAGATTTGCTGCATATAAAAGCAATCTAGAAATGAGATATGAAAAAGTCCCATTAAACTGTCCCATTAAACATGTAAAAATAAATTATTTGATACAAGTAATGCACTATGCTGAATACACATTTAAATATACAGATATTAAAATACAAATAGACATATCTATTTTTCCTGTGATCCAGTAGATTACTTTTCTCTTTAGTTGAAAGGTCTTGACTAAAAATTTCTAATGTTATTCACTGTAATGTAATATCAGAGATAAATTTATAACATACTTAATTAAATTCTACCTTGATACTACTATATAAGGCTTTAGTACATGTGTATGTTGTGAATGAAATATTACATAGTATCTATAATATTTATATTGTTAATATACATGTAATAAAGCTAACATAAATTAATAAACTATATCTATTAATAGTCTACTTTGAAAAATCAGATTAAAAATAAATACTGATTTTTTTCAATGACACAAACTTTGCAATTAACTACATTGTAGGAAATATTTTAGTAAGAAATACTGTATTCTAAATCCTTATAAAGAAAAACAATATTGGTAAACATTAAAGAAATATTCAATATTTTCATTTGTAAAAATGTGAGATTGAGTTAATAATCAATGCCTGAAAACTTTTTCAATAGATCCACTAAACTGATGAATATTTAAGAATATATCTTATTGTAATAGACTTATTGCAATGATTACTTATTGTAATAGAGTGAGAAACATTAATAGTTAAAAATGACTTTTTTGTTAGGCTTGCTTGTATCTCAAGCTATTTTCCTCATTTCGTGCCCAGATGTCAATTAGCTGTAACTTTGCACATCTCGACAGAGAATAACCAAGTGTTCTCATGTGTTATTAAGGCCTGCCCGTTCAGGATAATTGGCAAGTGCCTTGTTACCTCAGTAGCGCTGCATCTGAGAGACTCCGCTCTGCGCTATCTCCTCGTCCGCCGCTGTCATTCTGACTGTGCGTGGTGCTCCACCAGCAGATGAATTCTTGCTTTGGAACGCTAGTTCCTTCGGGTAATTTCTGTTCTTGTACCTCATTCTCTCACTGCCAGCCTCTGGAACTCTAGTGCCCTGAGTTTGTAAGTTTGTTTTGGGTCATTGACTAAACTGATGAAATCTCCTTGATGTAGAGGCACCAGCCCATCTGGACCAAGGCGGGCTGCCTGCAGGTCTGAGCGTCGTTAACTCGTCTCCTTACGAGGATCTTCACTAATGGCCCCCCTCGTCTTGCTCCTGGACCCGCATCCCAGATGCTGGCCTTTGCCTCATCCGTGCCTGATGTTGCTACTCTGCGTGTTTTTCCTTCTTATTCATCTTGAGGTCTTGGTATTCATCCCAGTGTTAGTATTATACAGTATTTCAGTCACATGTCATGAAATCTTTGCTTGAACAGCTCCAGTGATCAGAAGCACAATATCTACCAAGGAACTCAATTTCATTTTCATTACAACACTTATTTTTAGAAAAAAGGTTCTTACTTTCAGGCACAATCAGTTTCCATGTAGTTTCTTTTCTACTTTACACTCACCAACGATAAGCATAATGTTGTACACTGTAGACAATAAATGGTAATAAATGGTGGTGGTTATTATTATTTGTAACACAAAGCTTCAATTCAAAAAATTTTCTTCTCGTGAACACAGTGGAAATTAAAAATTGATTGTGTTTCAAACTTTAATGGAACTCATTAGTGCTCTAAAGTTAGATATCTATGGATTTTTCCTTAAAGTTAATCTGTTATTTGCTCATTTGAAAAAACTAATTATTGCAGAGGAACATATTACTTTCTATATTTTCCCATTTGAATGTTCATTTTCTCTTTATTCTATATTACTGAAATAAACCCCAAATGCATATAACCCTATTTTCTTATAAGTGTATTATAACATTTGTTGTCATCAAGTTTATTAAGACAACATTCACTATTATAATCTTTTTTCTATATTATTTGCATATAGCTAAATTCATCACTTTAAACATTAAATATTTAATTATTTCTAGAGGTAGATGTATTTAAATAAAATCTTTTTCCCCCTTAGTTTAAAAAAATAAGATTTTGTGTTTTTCGATATCCTTATTTTATTACTAGTTTAATTCCCCAAGATTTCTATTCTTGGATTTTTCTTGACTAAATGGCTAAATTTAGCCAAGAAAATAGATAAATTACTGGGAATATTAGAGATTGGTTAATGTCTATATGACACAATAGTTAGTTAATTAACACTTTATGTTAACTGGACTTGGCTCTGAATTGACTTCCTATGCAACATCTATCTCTCTACTCAATTGCAAAGATGTGGAAACCACCGAAGGGCCCCTCATCCCATGAACAGATCAATAAACTGTGGTGTGTATACCATGGAACACTATCCAGTTATAACAAAGATGTGGACTCTGCATGTTTTGTATGTACTTCAAAAGACCTGGCGAATATTGCCGTAAGTACCACAAGAAAGGAAAAGCAAGCATCCCATGTACTCAATACTAGGTTGAAACTAGTTTAACAGCTACAGGCCCACATCAGTGGAAGACATAACTAAATCCAAGAGAGAAGGGGAGAAGGTTTGCTGAATTCCCACCGAAGGGGTACATGTCTGGGTATGTGGCACACTTTGCAGGTGAGGGACTCTACCACACTCAAGACTTTACCTTTCAAATGTAAACAGTATAACCTAATTGTATTAATCTGGGGGGAAAATAAAGCAGACAGACCATCACAAAGGAGGAAAGGCCAAAGAGAAAGGGAAGACACGGCGCCCCCATGCGCCCTCTGCCGGGACGCGCGTGCCCTGCACGCCCCCTTCTGCAGCTTGGCGCCACTCACTGGCCGTTCTGGGCAGCCCACCTCAGTGTCTGCAGGTGCACTGGCTTAATAAACTCTGCTGCTTCAACACTGTCTCTCCCATTCATTCTTCCGTTGTAAGAAGACAAAAACCAAGGATTTTAACAACTGGTAACAAATAAACAAAATCTATCAAGGGTGTCCAGCCGTGGCTGGCTATCAAGGCTTGTCTGCAGTGGCGGCACCACAAAAATCATGTGAAGCCCTTTTTCTGTTCATCAGCCTTCCTTCGTGTTCTTGTATTTAATGTGTGGCGCAGGAGGACTCTTAGGTACACGTGTATAGCCTGCCGTGAGTCGCGGTGGGATGCGCCTGGCAGAGGCAACCCTGCTCCCTAGTTTAAATCAGAGATAGTCTGAAACGGTCAGACTCGGTATTTCAACGCCTGGGTGCCTCAATGGGTCATCAGCAGTCTTCTCGGCCACGTTTGGAGCCAGGCATTAAGTTCCTCATTCTAACTACAAAGAAACTGAAGCTCAGAAAGAGGAACTGTTAGTAAATGCTGGTCCCAGCATTCACATACACCAACTATCTGAGTTCTGTAACTTCCTCTTTTCCAGAGCCCTCAATTTCCCCTCTTCACAATGCAGCCACCCAGAACCATGGGGACATTTTTGACATTGGCAAAAATTGTAGTCCTTGGACTCCCCGTCGCAGTCACTTACCCTCTACCCCCATTTCCTGCGGCTCTGACTAATTCCCTCAGCCTCTCACAATCCTTCCACCCCACTGGAACCACCAGTCCACCGGTCCCACTATTTTTGTTCTATCCCTAATTGCCCTTTTGTGTTTTCTTGCTTCCCAACCCAGCCTAAAATTTATGGGTAACCATAACCATGCTTGCATACACCCTCAACTCCTTGTTCTCTTTCCATTTTATCGTATTTCACTTGAAAACATTCCAACTCAAAGTAAATTCAGTTCTTCATTACTCTCAGCTGGCATCCTGATAGCAGAAGGTGACTGGAAACAAAATCCACCGCCATGCCAATTAGTCCCATATTAGGTCCTGAACGGTATCTGGTACTACACTCTGTTTTCTAAATCTGTTCTCTTTCTTAATCTCTTAAATGACTTTTTAATCCTTCTCTTTTGTAACTTTTCCACCTCCTTAATTTTGGCAGATGACCTTGACTCCTGCTTCACCTAACAATTAAAGCCTTCAGAGGAGAGCTTCCACGGGCTCCTGGCACTGTATCTATCCATGCTTCGGATTCTGTGTGTAAATATTTCACTTTTTCTTCAGTTGCTATGAGGGAATAATCTGTGCTCCTAGGGAGAGCCGCACTCTGTCTGTGTGCCCTGGCTCACACCTGTTATTGTCTACTCAAAAACATCTGCAGCCGTTTTCCCCTCTTGTCTCCAGCATAATCATTTTTCTTCTTTATTGATCATTTCATAAGCCATAACCACACTATGATTTCTCCCATACCATGATCCAATTTTTCCTCCAGCTACTCCCACATTTGCTCTTCTCTTTAAAGCAAAAGTCTGAACGACTCCTCTGCACTTGCTGCCTTCAATTTCTTTCTTTTTGTTCTTTCTGGTGAACCTTCCAAATAGGTTTTGATCCCTCTTGATGAAACTGCTCTTGTGAAGGTCACCAGAGACCAGCACTCTGTTAAATCTAATGGGCATTTTTCAGTATTTGACTTATTGATTTATAAACAGCATTTGACCCAGCTGATCACTCTTCCCTGGAGACCATCTGTTACCACGTCACCTAGTTTTCCCTCACCCTGTTAGCTACTCTTTCCTCAGCCTCTTTGCTGGTTCCTTTTTATCTCAACCATCTCCAAAGATCAGAAAGCCCCAGGTGGTCACTTGGGTTTCTCTTATTTTCTCTTCTTACTTTCTATGAACTGACATCCTATAGAGCTGGCTTTGAATAGCATCTTAATACTAATAACTCTAAAATTAGTATGTTCATTTTTGTCTTTGCTGAATTTGATAACAACAAATGAGGTCTTACAAATTAAGTTTGTAAACTTATTCTAGAAAAAGTTGCTACGTTCCTCACTTCTGGATATCTCTACAGTCATCTTTGAAGTACTTGCCTGGGGAGGCTACGCATTGACACCAGGGCCTGGTCCACCTATCAAAGCAATTTTGGAACTCTTTCTGGAATTACCATCAAAGGTGTTCCTGTACAAGGTCTGATAATCAATTTTGTGAACTTGCCACCATGTGCTTACACTAGAGCCCTGTGCAAACATCTCGGTAATGTCTCATAGACTTGGGGTCTCAGTGTCCCACAGCTGCGTTTGTGTCGACGTGGGCTGGTGTTCTGCTGAGTGGTGTCAATATTGTGTGTATTTGTGTGTGCACTTGAAATATCCTTTAGGTTTAACAATAAGCACTGAAAATTAGTGCAAAACCTGAGCTCTACCTGACTCTCCACCGACATTCTTGCCTCTGCCCTCATCTCAGTAATGACAATTCTGTGGTTGCCACAGTTAAAAGCTTAGCATCATTTTCAACTCCTCTCTTTCTGCACTTTCAAGAGCTGATATTGTTGGCTACACCTTCAGAACATACCCTGAATTCAACCTCTTCTCACCATTCCCAGCACTTGCCCAGATTATTGTTACAGATTTCTAATTTGCCTCTTCATTTTTGCGGCCCCCCACGCCCCCTTCCTCATCAGGATCAGAGAGATACTCCAAAATTTATGTCAGAACATGTGTCTCTTTTCAGTCAAAATGAAACCCTTACTATCACCTGCAAACCCCACGAGACACGGCGTCCCTGCCCCCTGGGTCCCTGTCTGCTCTCTTCCCTCCATGAGGAGACACAACATCCCACACCTTCCTGAGGTCCGTGCTATTCTCAAAATGGTCACAAGAAAGTAGATTTCATTGGTTTACTTAAGGCGTCACTTTCTTTTATAGTAAAAGGTAACTTTCTTCAAGTTATTTTCTTAGTTTTCCATGTGTTTAAACTCTAAACAACTTCCCGCTTCCTACTACCTGTCCTTTCTTGCACTCCAGGATAACGGAGAAGCCAGAACACTGATGGTGATCCCCTCGCACAACAGGGGATTGGTTGCACGTAACGGTGGAGGTGGCAGAAGTTTATGAAATTTTAGAAATGTATGACTGAAACGAGCATTTATATCCATGAGGATAGTTACAGTGAAAATTAAATGCTCTAAGAAGCCAGCTCATATGGTTTCTAAATCACATGTGCTGCTAACAAGTTACATAATAAATATCAAAGTTTTATCACGTTTCAATAGCCTTGAAGGAGAAAACACCAGATTTAGGATTTGGCTAATATAAAGTAGCCAAAAAAAAAAAAAACAAAAAAAAAAAAACAAACATGGTGGAAAGAACCAAAACATTTGGACAGTCTTGCCAAATACACTGCATTTGATTTTAGGATAGTGAACGAGTTGGATGGAATTGATGGAAATATTGAATTGCATCCCAGGGAACAAAGTACAGAAAGGAGAGGATTTGGCTGGAGATAAATATCTTATAAAGTGATACAGGTTATCAGGAAGTCACTACATCCAAATTGGGAGCTTAGGCTATTGATTGGAAGTTGGTCTCCCTGCAGCAGCTGTGGCTGGGAGGCTTTCCTCTGCGGCCTCTGAGCTAAATGCCATTTGTCATCTGCTGAAGCTCCTACCTCACTTTCAATTGTTTAAGCCACTGAAAGAAACACAAATGTATTGCATTAATAGACAATAACTATAAAGTTTATGCTAATCATAACAGTATCCTTAGTCATAAAGTTGAATATAAATGCATAGTAAGCAGTGGTGTTCCAGTACCATGTTGATATCCTTTCTTTATTTCATGATGCAGGTCTCACGCATTCTTCCTGAGTTACTGAAGCCGCATGTATGGCTTAATGCTTGCCCCTTCCCAAGTCAATTCTTTCCAGAATGATCTTTTACTCTTAGTTTTTAAAACTCATCACTACCTGCTCATTATTCTTAGAATAAAGTACAAATTTTGAGACTTATCTTACCTGGTCTACAAACATCTCTCCAGCTTCATCAAACATCCACCCCCTCCATTCACACACTCACACTCCAGTCCCATTCACAATTAACCTCCTTCACCTCCTTGAATATGTCCCATTCTCCTGCTGGTTTTTCAAGGGAAGCTGAGCCGTGACATCTCTGGAAATCCTTACAAGACCAGTCCAAACTGTCCTATGCATTTTGTACAGTCATGGCATACTATTCTATCAGTGCACCTGTCATACTGTTGAATAACCATCATTTGTTTAATTAACGTCTTTCCTCCTCCTTGGAATGGAATCCTTAAAATTTCTGGTGTCATCAGCCTACTTAGCATTCTGGCGAAGTCTGTAGCTCCTCCATCACAGCAATGCTTTTAAATGCATAAAATAAATTACACAGGCCTACCGGGCAAAGAAACCAGTTCCATTGAAATTCAGTTTCTAAGTATTAAAAGTGAATTTATGATAGCACGAGATACTCGCTTCTTTATTAATGCATTACCTAATAAAACCTAATGGCATGCCCGTAACAAACAACTTAAAAAACAAGATGTGCAAAAATGGTATTTTAGCAGCAACACTGACATGTGGTATCACATCATCTGTGATTTTCAATGTTTGGCAAAGTCACTGGTTCTGCTAATTCCTCTGTGGCTTATGGACTATACTCATCATTAATTTAATGCTAAATTTATGTTACGGGTTAGGAAAAATCAAGATGTAATTAAGATTTTTTTTTTTTTTTTCCTTTTATAGGGAGTTTTTAACTGCTTCCGTCCAATCCCAGGTTAAAATCGCTATACCAGAGTGTCAGCTCTATTGGACAGTTTGCAGCCTTGTTACTTGTTACTAAACACTATTTGTTACTATGTAGCTGTATAGCTATTCCCACAACCATCAATTCTGTGTGTGTGTGGGGGGGGGCGTACATCTATAACGGATCCTGTTGTATGTGCTACACACAGAGCTGTGAATGACAAGACAAAAACTCTGTGTCACAGGGACTTCATTCCAGTGGAGAGAAAAGCAGGCTCTAGTACATCACGGACACCCACATTCTTGTGAACTTGAATGAACCACTTTTGCTTTGTCTTCTAAGAACACTGCAAAGTGCCTATAAACACCCACTATAATGGTTTTTAATCAGGCATTGCAATTTTGAATTAATTGGTAGACAGAGAGATTATTTAAAAAATTGAGAATGACTGTTATTACTCTTTGAAATAGACGTCAGATCTACTGGTTATATCTGGAGATCCTTAATACACAGAATTATAATACCTACATCTCTGTGTGACTGGTCATGCAATTCTTCCTTCCACGAGTGCCCAGTGCTCCTGGTTAACTACTAACTTTTCAAGATTGCAATATCACCTACTCTGTGAAGAGTTCTTTCCATTCTTCCCCACGCCGCTTCACCACTGTGGTTAGAAATCCTTCTTTGGTGTTCAAATAGAACATTGGGCTTATCTCTATTTTTGGACAGTTGACAGACAGGAATGAAGTGATCTGCCTGTCTATTATTTCCCCTAAACTGCAATTCTGGGACTGCTAGAGCTAAAGTTCCTCAGCTAATCAGACCCTGCTCTATTCCCCGAAGCATTGCTTCCGAATTCCTGCAGGAAGGACAAGCTCATGGAAGGCTGTCCAATCTGAGAATATCCACTCTACAAGTCATTTTGGAGCTCTCATAACCCTTTAATAAGTGACATTATTTGTACCTTTTGACCTTCCTACTGTGGGTTTCTCTGATGAAGCAAGAGTCAGACTCAGGGGGATCCTGTCTGGGTGTGATGTTCCCAGCACTTGACCTGCACTCTCCCTCTGCCTCTGCGGGGCCCTGGGCAAGTGGTAGGGCAGGAGCTGTGTAGTGACCTAGCCCTTGTCTACAACTTTAAACCCAAGGGGAGTGCACAGACTCAGGTAAGCACTCAAGATACTTGCTGGCCCTGGCTCACATCTGCTTTTTCTAATCCAGGACCTTCAGGGAGGGGCAGGTCCATTTACTTACCTCCCCAGGAGACAGCACCATGCCTAGCAAGTGGTAGCTCTTTATAATTTTTTTTTTTCTTTTTTTTTTTTCAGTTTTTGGCCGGGGCTAGGTTTGAACCCGCCACCTCGGGCATATGGGGCAGGCACCCTACTCCTTTGAGCCATGGGCACCCCCCGTTCTTTATAATTGTTTCCTGAACTGACCCAAAGTGTTTTTAATGAGACTATGAGATCTAGTTGCCTGTTGGCACAAGAATCTATTTTTCTTGTGCACTTTTCCTTAAATAAGACAATAAGAGAAAGTGTTAAACAATAGCAGAAAACAAATAAGACAAAGTTTGAAAATCTGATGTGACTTTGAGTGTATCCTTTAACATATCAATAATTCAGTTTCTGAGTATACAAGGGGGCTAACATGCAGCCTGTGTTTGCATGTTGGACAAACTCTAGTTGGCAAACTGGTGTATATCAGCCCAGCTGCCGAGATACAGCATTAAGTATTCATTTACTGTCTGTCTCCTGCTCTAAACTGTAAGCTAATCAAAGGCAGCATCTTAACCCATTAAGTCATATTTATTGAACTGAACAATATAGATAAGAATTTTAATTAAAATTTAAACTGATAGATTCAAGAATGAAGACATGGATAGCCTTTCCTCTTACAGAAAGAAATAAGAAAGAAATAAGAAAACAGAAAGAAATAAGAAAACATTTTACAGAAAGAAATAAGAAAACATTTTCAGGTATGTTAAAATATGTGTTGCTAATTTAAAAAACTTACAACTCCAGTGCAGAGATAACATTTGCTGGGACTCTAACCATGTATTTTAGGATTAAGAGTTACGTTCGTTTTCTCTTAAATACATGAAGAGAACATAATTTATTCTTTAAAAAATCTCTACAAGAAATGATGCCTCTTATGATACAAATATGCAAAAATTTTAATTGCAGGGTGTAAGGATTTTGTTTTTACTGTCAATGTCATAAATTTCCTCTCATTGGAATTCTCTCGTATAAAATTAGGCAAAATAAATTGCTTACTTGACTCTGGCTGCTCCTCTTGCAAATTACTTTTTGTATTTGAATACTTAAAATATTTTTAACATAATGTAAGTTCTAGTTTTTGACGCTGGTTTATTTCTTACTTTATGTCAGCTTTATCATATTCCACAGGCTGGTTTTGACCATCTTACAAACTTAATAGTCATTATGAAGTTCCGTATAATTTTGTTTCTGCTTTTGATATGAGAAGAACCAAGTATAATTTTACTATTTATTTACTACTATTTGAAGTTTCTGAAAATTACTATTTATTTACTACTATTTGAGGTTTCTGAAAATTTTTTCTAAAGAAAAAACATTTTTTTCCATTATTAATGTGGCATATATAAAAAAATATTTTAAAAGAATTCAGCTCTCTGAGGGGAAGAGATGTTGCTGCCTCTATTTTCATTTCAGCCAATAATTAGATCAGTTTCATGCAAACCACCTGCCTTACATGACATTCCCGGAGAGTCTCCCCAGCCTTCTGGTCATCCTGGGATAAAACCTTTTACTAAGCTTTATCATTATAGAACAGTCACAACATTGCCCAAATGAAATTCATTTTGATGTTAAATTTTTAAAGTTAACATCAAATGGACATTCAACCAACAGCAAAATTCACATTGCTGAGTGTCTTTGGACTCCTGAATGCGTCATTTTCCTATGATGACAGATTTCCAAGTTGAGCTACATCACTCCTTTTGAACTACTGAAAGGAATACTGAATGGCTAATATCACCAGGAACAAGTTTTTGTAGAGATACATGTTCCGGCTAATTGAGAAGACTGAACAAGGCTTGAACTCGGCCCTCCCTGGCACACAGGTGAAGATAAACACCCCTGAGAAGTTGGGGTGAAGTGGAAGCATCTTCTCTAACAGTGAAGAGGGCAGCCCCACATGTACATTTCTAACCTTTAATAAATGAATATAAAGCAATTTCCATACTATTCCTCCATAGAAGAATAGTATGTATTAAATGCACAATCCTTGTTTTTTATTTTTATTTTTTGAGACCAACCAACAAAGCAGACCTCATTTGGACCTCTTAATATTGATATACACAGAAACACATGATTATTTCTCTTCACCATGGTGGAAAATATCTTTACTTTGATGATTGTCTTGGGATTGTAAAGCAGCACCAATGGTTCATATTTCAACATTTTTGTTGTTATTGTTGGCTCAGACCAAACTGCCTCTCATATATTCTGTATTGAGTGAGCCAATTTAGAAAAAAAAAGCCATCACTCAGACATGATCAGCGAGCAGGCCATCTGCGCTGGAAGCTCCCTCAGCACTTTTCGGCCTGGATCCGCCGAGCTCATCATCCACCCAGTGGGAGGGTGACACTCAGAGAGGCCATTGGATCTGCTGACACAGACTCTGCATGATGAATAGAGCAGGATGCTGCCGACACCAAGGGGAGCTTGCAATGGACAGGCAGGGTTCTTCAGGGCAGAGAAGACAGCAAACCCTCAAACTGCATGAAAGTAAGTGCAAGTTCCCATGATTCTGTACGCAATGGTCCTTTACTTTAACTTGCGTTTTCAGGATTCAGCCTTCATCATCTTTTGGATCTTGAAGTCTCTTCTACTATGTGCAAATGTGACATTTCAAGCGTCAGTAGTAACATGGTCATCCTTCTGTCTTGCAAACATGTACAAAGACCTCTCTGCACCACCACATTTTCAACATGTGCCATTATATCTAATCCTTTCTGTCTCCTGGTTTGAGACAGAAAGGTGAACGAGTAATGGAGGAATGGGCAAAAGGGCAAGAAGGTACAGTCAGGGGTGCTTCATATTTGTTATTAATCCTCTGTGTTTGACAGGGTAGTGTAAAAACTGGCAAGGGAGCTATAGAGGCAGCATGCCATGTTAGCAGCATGGGAGAAGATAGCTAAGTGCACAGGTCACCTGCTACTGGTGTCTGGAGTTGGGGGGTGGGCAATGCACATAGCTCCTAGTGATTGATGGAGCTAAAGAGTTTTCAGATGAAGCTTAGTAAAAAGATTTGCTCCAGTACTGGCAGTGAATAAGGAAAGCGTGACACACACTGATGTGCGTTGGCTTCTGTAAAGGTAACAGATGTCTCTCTGACAGGTTAGCTAGAGGAAACAGTTTGTATAGTAAAAGGACGTAAGAAAGAAATTTGGAGAAGTTCCCACCCAGCCTGCGGTTCTTACCAACACAGGTGGAGGGAAGAACGGACTATCTGCTCTTGGATTTTGGTGGACAGTTCTGCATGTTGAACAGCAAACAGCATTTCATAGCTGTGTAAGAGTGATAGAAAAAAATCTGCATTTTCCTCTTCACTTGCAGAAGCATAGAGTCCCCTTGTGTGAGTCACACTGCCTTGGTCATCCATCAGTGTTGCTGTCCACGCTCTTTAAATAGGAGTGCTTCAGAAGAAGCGGCCTAGTCTTCAAATCGACATTTAGGACTGTTAAGAACACACAATGACTTCACTTAGCAAAAAAAAAAATTTTTGTGCTGCTTCGTTTGACCAGTAAAATCACCCTGAGCAACAATGAAATTAAAGACATCCATTTAGAGAATCTGTTTAAGTAAGCTTAAATTTCACTTCAACAAGTCAGAGTATTATCTTTTGTGTTTTTCTCAACAGAAATAAGATAACAGAATTTGGATTGTTGGAGCTGTAATTAGTCAGAGGTATGATTGACTCCAGTAATTTTCCAGCTGAAAAACTGAGGTCAAAGAGAGAGCTGGCAATGATCACAGGGCAAGTTAATTCACGGCCCTTTGGATCCAGCACCAAGGCAGATCACATTCCAAGAACAAGCGTTAGCAATAGGACACACACTTCCTGTCTCTGAACACTTTGCACATTTATTTAAATATGGATTTTGCTTGGAATACATAAATATTGCAATTGGTGTTGGATTTTTCAGATAGAAATCAGTGGAAGCTTCAGTTGTCCTGGAAAACTCTTTCAGGAGTCTGAGATCCAAGCTAAACCTTGAACCACTGGTGAGATTCTACTCTCGGTAGCCTTACATTGTTGTAATTCCACTAGATGGGAAGAATGCTCCTATTTTTGCAGGTCTGTATTTCATCATGTCAAGGAAATAACGTCTAATTTGTCATTGCTGGCTTTTATACTTTCTGTCTTTATTAGTTTTATCTGTAAGACTACAAATGCTACAGAGTTTATATTCTCTGTTTCAAAATGTTTGTCTTCTGCTCAGCTTTTATCTTCAGGAAGAGGGTAGAACCCATTAAACGCTTTTCTGTGTGCCACTAGAGATATCTAGCTTGTACTTTTGGTTGTAGACATTTTCGTTCTAAGCCCTAATTCCCTACAACTTGAATTTGAGAGTTAGTCAACTTTCTCAGCACCATCTTTTTGTCACTGGACAGTCTTCATATGAAACTATTTTAACAGAACTGTCAGATTTTAGAAGGGTTGGTGACTCTCCTTATTCCAGTAGCAACTGCTGGCTTTTCATCTACTCAATATTGGAGATATTGGCTAATAGTCAAAACCTTTCCCCCCCTACCATTTACTTACAGGGATATTTGTAGCTGTTTAATGAAGGTATCAATGATAATTTTGCAGAATGTCTTAATTATCTAATTTTATACCAATCATATGCAGTTTTTTGGGGGGAGGGTTGGCTTACAGATATTTAAAAGTCATTTTGTAATCGCAAAAAATGAATTTGGGGGATGTGGTCATCAATGTCAATTTTTTTTATTACACCTTGTTCTACAATCAACAATGGTGTTCAGCATTAGTTTTACTGATCTCACGTGGAATACTTCTATGTGCCTTTCTTTCTTTAATTTGAAGGGAGAAGCTGTACTTTGTAATGGGGTGTCAATCTACTCTTATTCTTTGATAGGATTGGATTTTTCTGAAAACATTATATTTTCAGTGCAAAAGCTAATAAAACAAATAATGAAATAAAAAATCCCAAACTAGGGACATTGTCATAATTCATCTGTTTATTCTAAAAATAAACATTACTTAAGCAACACTTCTAATATTAAACTTGTATATTAGTAATACAAAATTCTCCTCGTCTTCATCCATTCTCCTTGTAGAACAGAATTTTTGTATAGAATGCCTCACCTCTTTCAGACTGTCCTGTCTTATTTGTGAAATGTTTCCCTTGCCTTATATTTCTCTAAACTCCCTGGCTGCAGCAACAATGTCTTATGATTTTTATATACTTTGACGGGTCTGCCATAGATGTAACCAAATGACGGCTTTATGTACCTTTAATTGATTGGAGAAAAATGATCATTACTGCTCATTTATTGTGCCTGCTTGAATTTAATTATAAAGATTCGTGAAACAATGTTTTAATTATTGTGAGTAGGAATTTATTAATCAAATACCTTTAGACTTTTTTATACGTAGAAAAAGGGATTTGGAATTGAACAGTTTTGGAATTGATCTGTAATTAATGTTCAATGATACGTTCGGTTTGGCTTACCAAGTTAGAATCTCTTCATTTCTTTCCTAGAATAGAAGGAACGGAAACAACGGTAAAGTCTCAAGTGTACACCAAGGAAGAGTGCGTTTGGCTCTTTTCATTCTGGCTCAGAGCACAACGCCCATCTCCACAGCGTGGTGTTGGCTGTGACAGCTTTCTGTCACCTCCTCACTGAAGGAGATTTCTCACTGCTTGGAGGAGTCCACTGCTCTTTTCTGAAAGTAGGAGATGCACCATAACAGCGTGTTTTACAGTCTAATTCACAGTGGAATTGTTGGTGGTTCAATTAAAACTACTGTTTTACAAATTAAGATTCTAACACAGCTTCTCCTACAGAGTGATAGTGACATCACTTTTAAGCTTACTTTACAAAAAAGCAAAAACAAAAATATCCCCAAGCCAAAACACAAACAAAAAAACCATATAACCCCACAGCAAATATCCCCCCAAACAAAAACTTCAAAAAGAAAACTACTTGATGCATTTAATAAAAGACCTTTCCTTGGAGCAGGAGTTTTCTCCATACTGAATTAGAAGAGAAAGTTAGTGTACGCGCTATATCATATTTATTTTTTAATCCCTAGAATCTAGTACAATACATGATTATACCCCAGGTTTACATTCTGTTCAACATGTTATCTTTCCCTAAAGAATTAACATAAGGAGAAATTTAAGAGTAAAGCTAAATGTTTCACAAATAGATAACATTTTGGAGATTTAAAACATATATTGCTCTAATGATCCAATTTTGAAATCTGTTATAATGATGAACCTAAAAAGAATTTATTGCCTCACTTCCTTCATGACTTGGGGTAATCCTCTGTGCTAGATGATTCAATTCAATAATGTGATCTTAAGAGCTATAAAGGGGTCATGGATATTTTACAAAACATTGTCATAAATTGCTGGCCAACAGAACAAGTTTCATTCTAAAGGCATAAATACTTTTATCCAAGTCAATTAGTCAATCAATATCATTGGCAGATTAAATGAAGGGTTCACCACCATTTCCTTGTGTTTTAATTATTTAATTTTAGTACTAGAGTAAAAAGCAGATAACAGCAGTTAACAGAGGATAGCTATCAGATGTCAAATACGATATAGGTAACTTTTTATTGTCATATAACCTTAAGGATATGACCATGAGTTGATTTATAATCTGTTTCCCATAGGAAGGACTGTAATTTGAAAAACACTAAAATTTCACACTACATCAATGCATGCTGGTTCATGCTTTAAAACTGTCTAATAGTGATGACTAGTCACGACTTATCAAGAAGCAATCCCTTTGGTACTTTTTAGCAATCATTTAAATCCGTCCTGACTAATATTCTGTTTACTCATTTTTTCATTCTGTCTTTTTTCTAAAGTTTTGCTTATTCCTCATTTGATGCTGGAAACAAAATATATTGCTTTCAGTGTGATATAACCCATCAATCTAATAGCGATAATCATTGTATGCATATGTAAATGCAGGTACAAAACGCTTTTAATATGTATTAATGAATTGTACCTCATTTATTTTTTTTCCCAAATAAATAAATTTTGAATTTGCAAATGAGGAAATCGAAGTTTGCAGAGACCAGTTGATTTTCCCGACTATGAGTCCCCCTAACGTACATCTTATTAGTATGCACCAGCAAGAACCCACACTATGAAGGGGGACAGCCTGTGTTTGAATTCTGCAACAAAGATGTATTGGCGGATTAAATTAGTTAATTTACATAGAACATTTAAATAGTAGCTAGAGCATTGCATGGGCTCAATACATGTTAGACTTTATTATTATTTCTTCACTGTTTTCCAAACCATGGTATGCAGAATCATCTAGATGGCCTAAATCTGCAGATTCCTGGGTCTCACCCTGTACCCACTGAATCAGAATCTCTAATTTGAGAATCACTGTTGTATTCTTTCTAATAAGTGACTTTGGCCACTTAAAATTTGTTTTTTCTTTGCATAAGAGGTTATGTTTCCTTTTCTTATAACACAGCTCTTATTTATACCAGTATGTTTAGAACTTTGAATGCAAGAGACACTTGTGAAATTTAAACTTCGCATAATTTACTAGTGGGAAATTGATAGTTTATTAGGGGTATAATGGAAAAAAAAAACTGATTTGCCCAAAAAAGCCTAAGTCTGGTCACTACTAAAAATCCACTATTTACTAAATAGTTGTCACTCATTCAACACATACTAACTGTATTAGCTACCAGGATCACAAAGATGAGAAAGTCTATAGCTTCAATTAGGAGATGTGTGACATTTAGACCGTGAACTGTTCCTATTCAAGGAAATTTTGAATAGCTATTGATTACACTTGTATGTAAAATAGAGAAAAGTTGAGTCAACAGAAAATGATTTGCTTCTAATTATAAGGCTGAAAAATTGCATTGTAATTAATTTTCTAAAACATTATAGGAATTAATTTATGCGAGTTAAGTGAATAATACTTACAAAGGCAACTATGTGTACAACTTACATAGTCCTCATAATGAGTCAGGTGCTATTCTAAGCCCTTTTCATAGATGGACTCAATTAATCTTCCAAAACAACAGTGTAAGGAAAATAGTATTGTCTCCTGAGTATTGTGAAACTAAGGTACAGAGAGATTTAGCAAACCAGGGTCACACAGGTACAGAAGGCAAAGTCAGAACATAGCTTGTACTATACTCCAGCCTGCTCTAATAACTCTGTACATTTAAATCAACACTCAAAGCATCAATCTGTTTCAATACAACTTCTCATAGTTGAGAAATGTGAAGCTGGATGTTGGTGCATTTTTTAAAAAATAATTCTGTCTCTCAACCTTTAGAATTGTACTCATATATTAATATATATATATATATATATATATATCTACACACACACATATGTAGATCCTTATATATACATATCCAGATGCTGTTTTTCTCATTTCAAGGTCTGCCATTTTTTGAACAGCATAATTCATAAAATATTTTAGCACAATTTATGAGCAAAAAGTATCTAATATAATTTGAGATTTCATCTATGTCAGGAAGAAACATGTGGATGATAAAGGAGCTTGGTGACGTTTCTGAGGAGCAGCTGCTCTAGCTGGTGGCTCTTTCCTCAGGATGACCGTTATTGAGTTTTTTTTACTTCTGCACTGGCATTATGCTGCCTCTGAAAGGAATTCAGAATTATCCGAATGAATGGAAAGAGATCTATCTGTGTGCAATTGGATAACTCCCAGGGTAACAGCTGTGTGGGGCTAAGACTGAAAGTGACTCTGGAAATGAGATTATGTGACTTTGTATTCTCTTCAATTTGTATTTCAACTTTCTCAAGTATTTGAGAATTGCACGCATTAAACCGTTCCTATTTGGTGAGCTCAAATTTCCTTTTAGTCCACAGGAGTGGTAAAACTAATACGTCTATTTTCTTTTCTTCATTGACAGTTATATATGCATATTTGTAGGGAAAAAAAGAGACTCAGTAAGAGACATTTCTCCCTGAATTATTTTACTCATAGTTTTCTTCTAGAGAAGCACAGAATTATATAGGTAAAGACATAGGATTTAGATTTCAATTTTAAGTTCATCTCTGAGTAAAGTAGGCATAGCCTTTTTTAAGCATCTATGGTGAGCCAGTATTGAGTTACATATCAATATGACATTACATTTGTTGTATTTCACTCAGTCCTCAATCTTACCAGCGATCTAGAAAGTTAAGTGACCAGTCAGTAAGTGTGAGAACCAGAGTCCAAACTTGAGGCAGGTCTGTGTGAACCCAAATCTCTAGATTTTCCTATGAAGAATTAGCACTGTGCTTCCTCTTTGTGAAGTCATGATGGGCTTACGCAGAGGAAGAGGGGACAGCTCCTGGATGTGATCCCAGAAGGACCCAAAGCTCCATCTACAAAGTGCCTAAATCCACCCCACCACTTCTCTGGTAGATTCCAATTTCAGGTTAAGGTTGTGCTTCTCAAACTTGGGGAGCAAAGTACATCAAAGAGTATCTTCAGGTTTCCAGGAGTCCCTGGATCCCAATGTGAGAACCCTCACCTTATGAACTGACCTCTACAACTTTGCTTTGTAATTTGATGCAGTGGACTGGAGAACAAAAATTCACATGCAGACAGTAACACCGGAATCATGCACTATTTGGGTATAAGAGGCTCCCTAATTTTCTATTATACTGAAATGAACGTGTACATTTTAAGACTCAAGAACTTGAAAATGTATTAGTATGAAAACTTTGAAATATGGAATTTTGTTTCAAGAAACTGTTAACATCAAACATATATCTTGGCAGGCTACACATTTACTTAGAATTATGTGTTAAAAAGTTATTACTCATGAATTTGTAAGATTAACTGGTAAAGGTCTAGAACAACGCTGTGGGAAGAAAGTGCAGGCCAGACATGTTTTCCATGGACAGACGTCTGCACTGTGAATGTCAAGGGCTATTGATAAGGGAACAGATAAGACAACTCAGACCCAGGCCAAGTTTGTCCTCCCTGATCTGATCACACAGGTCTTAAATTTAGCAAGGGGAACAAGTTGCAAGCTTTCATCTGTGTTTTGGAAAACAAGATGAATTTTCCTAGGCACCATCTTCTGCTTCAGATTTGTTTATTTTACAATTAACAGAGGGGTACTGTCTCCTCTGAATCCTTAATCTAAAATTCTTCAAAAAGCCCAATACCCCTTTGTTGCTTGTAAAATAAACAAATCTGTAGTGAAGCACTAAATGCCTCCCTTTTGGGGGTAAGGGGGTGAGGGTGTCGTTTTAAAATCACCCTTTCCAGGCCACCTGGGGATGATTTACTCTTGAGTTCACTAGAACTTGAAAAGTAAGCAGAAATTACACTGTACATTTTTGTATATCTGATTATTGTGAGGTATGTAAGTGATTTTCAAAAGAACCGTGAATTGAATTGAATTACACCTAGCTGTAAAGGGAAGAAAAGCAAGGAGCTCACACTTTTTTCCTGTTAGGAACTAAAACTAATTCTACAGCCTGCATTAACTTTTGCTTTCCCTGAGCGGCAGAATTATCACCAATATAAAATGGAATGTCCCCCAGAAAGTGTGAATCAAAATAAAAAGGAAATAGGTATGCAATTTATCTAGAAACTTCATCTATGAGAAAAACAAAATTTAAACTCCAAAGTGTTAAATAGAATAGGAAAAGGGCTTATATAGATGAATAAAAACAGTAGACCCACCAGGAGGCCCACAGGTAAGATGCCTGTGTTGGAGATTCTGTGCACAAATGGCAACATTGTACGAGGGGACTTCAGGCTGCCCTGTGGTCCCCAGAAGCACAAGTCAATGGCAGGAAAGTGTCCAGGAAGGAAACAAACATTCCATCTGACTGATGTCAACATCTCCAAAGAGTTTTGTAGCAAATATTAAATGGGGATCGACAAATGCAAATATTCAAGTTCCTAAAATTAAATCGGTACAAATCAAGATCAGCAGTTATTAGCAATTTGAATACAGGATCAGTTTTGAAATTGATTTAAAAATCAAGTCATTATTTTTGTCCTTCACTGTCTGAACCTGAGTCATATCTTAATGATGACTGATAATATCAATTAAATAACATTGACATGAGTTAGAGGTTGAACAACTTCAGCGTGTGTGTGGGACAGAAAGGCATGACGAACAGTATTCTGATATTTTTCTTTTGTCACTTTGAACTGCTCAAATCTGTGGAAATAAGATAGTTAAATTTTTGGAAGGCAGGCAACAATGTGAGTCTTTAGAGCACACTGAGCTCCCTGCAGGCTAATGGGCATAATTTTTCTTTGTTGAATTATGGTTAGGGTTATTTTTCTTTTATTTCATTTTGTGTACTTCTAATACAAATTCACACATCAATTTGGAAATAAGAACAAAAAGAAAGGGCCATTACTTTTAGTGAGGCTTTCAACAATAACAATTTTTTTCATTTAGTTTATATCTACATTTAAAATACTTTCCATCTTAGAACACTTAAAGAGTTTTGTCCTTATTTATATATAACAGCTAAAAATGAAATAAGGGCAAGATGTAAAATAGAATTTGAAATGTGAGCTATATTTCTTTTGCAGTATGATGGAGAATCAGCCAGTTTATCTGCCAGACTGCATATCGTATTCACAGAAACAGGTACTCTCTATGGGTTGTGATGTTGAAGAATAGTTTCATCCCACAAAATAGAGATTATAATTAACTTATCAGATTATTACACTCCTTAAAAAATCAGGTTATGTGTAGAGTCATTCAAGTCTGTTGCTATTCTTTCTTATACTAACAGCAGACCCTAGCACATGGGGAAGTATATAGTCTAAGTAATGAAATAATGATATTAGGTCATAAAAACAAGGAGACCTTAAAAAAACAAGAAAAGTTTTCTTCTGTGTCCACCGCAAAGCCCCATAGGTTGCAATTTATCTCTTTAAGAACTATCCAATGCTATGTCATTCCATCATTCTAATTCTTTTGCACTTTTAAGAAATTCCTTTGGCATGTTATGCCCCAATAAAAGAAGGCATTCCACAGTTTTGCAATAGCTACTATTGAATGGAAATGACTGACTTTTCATAATCCATCAATGTGAGCTATGGCATATAAATGTGGTTATGTTTCATGCTTAGCTTACCATGATCACATAAATGGAGCATGAACTAAGAGCTAACCTATCTAACATTAATGGGATTTTATATAATACCTTCCTATTGCTAATTGGTGTTTTTAAATACCTCCCCCTTTACTTAGTGCCCTTAATAATTTATTTATATGTAACATCATAAAACTGGAAAAGCAATTGTCCAGGGTGTCTTTAGGGACTTGTGCCTGGTGCACCATGATCCCCTTTTGTGACCATTCAATCCATAAGCTGAATTCAAGACTACATGTGAGGAACTTACTGTCTTCCGTTGTGCGGACAAGGTGAGTTCTTTACCAAATGTAGGCCAATGGAATTATCTTTTCTAGAATTTGGATAAAAACTAAGATTTAATCTTAGCATTTAAGTCAGAGAAACTATCTTTGAGCCAGCTCTGAAATACAAGGAAGCTGGACCGTATGAAAACATGAAGGGATGAGGGAAGCAGAAGGGGGTTGCTCTGCTGCCTGGCAGGGTGGTTCTTCAGCTCTTGGTCTCTTTCCCTTCTTAAAGCCCCTTTGTGTTCCTAACTGAAGTTCTACGAAGCACCCCTGAGTGCTAGTTGCAGTTGGTTTCTGTTCTTTTCACCTGAAGAGTTCTACAATGTCATGTTTTTGTGGTTGACGCTGTACATCTGCTATTTCTATGTTCAAAATGATGGAGGTGGATGGTTTTCACTTGGACGTGTGAAATAGATTCAATGTAATGGGAAGCTGAGCTCTCCAGCTCTTCTGCCGTGTTTCTATGAACTTACGCTGCAGCCTGATAGGATTTGAGAGTATAATTAAAGAAAAAAAGAACTGTTTGGAGAATCTATTATATTAGGCACTATTAAAACAAATTCAAAGATTTTCCTGAATAGTCATTTGTTAAGATGAACAGAACTTACTTTAACCAGGTGATTACAGCTTTTATTTAAATAAAACATGAGAATGTGAGGCAAGACAGAGGACTATTAAATAGCTGGAATCTTCCTTCTCCCTGGGGAATGATACGCCCTCCCACTGTCATCTGCCTGACATTATTGGGTAATGTCACAAATCACCCCATGTAAATAAAGATTTCTAGCTAACTGAAGCATAGAACTAAATGACAATAAAATCATGCCCTTTGAAAGAATATTTCCTTAAATTTATTAAATATCACATTGTTTTCTTTTAAAACATTTTTTCTTACTATAAAAGCAATACATATTCATTGAAAATCATTTTTAAAATTAAGAAAAATGAAAAATCCTAAAACCGCCTATAAACTCACCGCCAGGAGTAAGCACTTTTCACAATGTTTGGAGTGTGGTTTTCATTTATAGCATTCTGCGTGCGCATGAGAGTGTGTGTGTATGTGTGTGTATTTGTGTACTAGTGTTGGCTGGCACTGAAAACTCAAAACTGGGTGCCACAAGGATGCGGTGCCAGGAGAACCCCTTGTTTGTGCGGCAGTAGTAGAAAATTTTGATGTAAGTTTATTAAAAGTACAACTGGAGACACGTTTTAGGGGAAGGGAGAGTAGTTACTGTTTCACGCTGGTGGTACTTACATGTGCTCTTCACAATCCTACTGACAAACATTTAGTGAGAGTTGACTTTCACATCTTCCTCCCAGCCGCGTGCACACCCAGTGCCAGAATCCTTGGGACTTTGAAAACCATAGCAATGGTGGTTCAGAGAACCTGTATGCAGTCCTCAGGGACCACGGAGGCTCCAGCTGACATTTGAGATGTAGGTGCTTGTCGAGCATTCCCACATGCCTGGCCTTCTGCTAAACAGTTTACATAAATGACCTTACTGAATTTTCGTAAAAAATCATATGTAGTTAGGGCACGTCTGGAATTCAAACGTGGGCCATTTGGTTCTTGATGAATCACTCTCTGCACCATCTATCACGTACCTGTCCATACACACATCACAAAGCATGCAAAAAAAATTCATGATAGCTTTGGTAGGTACTATTCATAGAATACTTAGCTGGCCTATGCTGTAGTATTCAATAAATAACATCTCATTTCTTATTAAATAATGATAAATATATTTTACTTCATTGCATTGATAGTATTTGTCTTCATGCAAATTTAAGATTAGTTCCTTTAAAAGCTTTGACAATGAAAGTTCTGAGTACAGGCTTCAATCTCTATTACCAAATTTTCTCAATAAAGTTGTACAATAAAATTAGTGCAAATTAGTACTAACATGGATAGTAGTTAAGAGGGCTTATTTCCTAAACCCTGGATAAAGCTGGGTGTCATTAATTAAAAAAGGGTCTTTTCTGGTAAGTGAATCTGTTGACTGTCCCTATTTTTTTTTATTTTATGAAATGACTGCTTATATAATTTGCATATTTTTATAATTGGGTTCATTTATTCCATACTGACTTGTGATCACAATTTATATCAATTCCCAGTCATGTTGTGAAATGGTTTTTCCTAGTTGTCATTTGCCTAGCAATTTTTTCATACAGAAAATTTAAAAATTTACCTGTCACATCAACCTTTTCCCTTTACATTTCTTCCTTTATTTTTATGGTTACTCATCTTTTCTTCCACAAAATATAAATAAATAAATAAATAAATAAATAAATAAATAAATGTAGTGTCTCATGCCTTCAGATTTTACATTTAAATATTTACTGTATTGTACGGTAGATTAATTAATGATCCCTGAAGATAGCCAGATCCTAATCTCTAGGACCTGTGAATACCACCCTATATGGAAAAAAAGTTTTTGCAAATATGATTCAGTGAAGGCTCTTGAGCTGTGCAGACTATCCTGAACTATCCAGGTGGCTCCCACTGTGATCACAAGAATCCTTGTGAGAACCATGTAAGAGGAGACGGCACGCACAGAGGAGGCGGCGTGTGAGACGGGACACAGGGAGACTTGTGATGCTGCGCTGCTGGCCTGGGAGATGAAGGAAGGAGCCAAGTGCTACAGGGTGCGAGGACTGTAGTTGTAGAAGCTGGAGAAGGCAGAGAAAAGGTCCTCTTGGGGCATCCATAGGGCATGTGGTCCTGCCAACACCGTGATTTTGCCCTATTGAAACTAAGTTCTTTTTTTGACATCCAAAATTGTGAGAGACTAAATGATGGTGTTATAAGCCACTCTTATAAATTTGAAGTAATTTATTACATCAGTCATAGAAAACTAGTACATATTGTGATAAGAGATATGATGAAGGGGCCTAATTTTATTTTTCAAACAGCCAAATGACTAAGCACCACTTATTATGTGATCCAAAAACTTCCAACCAACGCGAAACTTTATCTTTTACTTACTCCCTAACTATAATTCATTTTTTATATATAATATTCTCTTTTATTGGTATTCTTATACGCTTTAGATCAGGAATATATTTATTTGAAGTTTTTAGCCTTATAAAGTTTAACCTCTATTAAGAAGGCATCTTCTTACTGATAATCTTCCTTGGATCAGTCAATACTCTATTAAAATTTATTTTTGTTATCCTCAAACATTAATGTTACTTTCAGAGGAAATGTTAAAACATATTTGCCTTTTTGAAGAAACTAAAATTGACAGTTATATTTTTCCATATTCCTTTAATTTCTACTTTTTTATTTTACAAATCTATCCTTTCTTATAATTATTTTTTAAACAACTTTTTAATGATGTATAATAGATTAAATTGTTTTAGTGGTATATTTCATAATTTAATACCTTCATATAATTCATAAAGATCAAATAAATATACTTAAGATATACATAACCTTAAATGTTTGTTTTTTTTTTGTGCTGGAAACATGTGAATCATTCTCTTCTAGCTGTTTTAGGATATATAATAGATTATTGTAAACTATAGACACCCTATGATTTATTTAACAGTAGGTCTTAAAAGTCTTTTGTGCTGTTTCTATTGTACATGTAGCAGATTAATTTTTAACTTTTACTGCTTAAGAAAATATTTAGTTTATAAATTTATATCTCAATGAACTTTGATTCATTATTTAAGGTGTTATCACTTTGATTTGCTTTCTTTCTTTTTTTTTTTTTTTGAGACGGAATCTCACTTTGTCACCCTGGGTAGAGGGTTGTGGCATCATAGCTCCCAGCAACCTCAAACTCCGGGGCTTAAGCAATTCTCTTACCTCAGCCTCTCAATGCCCGACTATTTTGTTTTAAGAGATGGGGACTGGCTCTGGCTCAGGCTGGTCTTGAACTCCTGGGCTCAAGCAATCCGCCTGCCTCTGGCTCCCAGGGTACTGGGATTACAGGCTTGAGACACTGTGCCTGGTCCAAAGGTATATTTCAAACTCTTTTAATGTATTTACTAGTTTTTTAATTATGTGTGTTAATTTGATATATTCATTTATAAAAAAATTAAAGATTTTGCTATTATAACTTCAATTGTTATAAAGCTGCTTTATTTAATTTTTTGAATCTGATTGCTTGGTTTATATGAAATTAATATACACTTTCTATTTTTTTGTAGGTTTCTTAAAGAGTGGCTCACCCTCCTTTTTTGAACCACTGCTATTTTCCTTTTAGATTTGTCCCATCTTTCTCCCTCTCTCCATGTTGTATCTTAACTTGTTAAGACTTGCAATTTCAATAGAAAAATATCAAGGAAAGCACATATGAACAAAAGCTTTTCAGGAGCCCTGAAGGAAGGAGCCCTGGAAAGCAGCCCCGGGGCCGTGCCGTTCTCTCTCTCTCATGTTGTCTGTCTCTTTTTCCCATGCCGGCTATGGTGGGTTAGGGTCTGCTCTTATTACCTGAGTCCAGAGTCTGTCCACTAATCATCCTTGCTGGCTCGAGACTTTCTAGGGTCCTAGTTAAAATTGGAACTGAGCAGCATACCAGTGTCCCAATAGCATTTTCTCTTCCAGAAAATAATTTTTAAAAAGGACTGAGGAGGGGGAATCAGGAGGTGAAGGAGGCAGTCAGGGCTACTTAGCAATGAATGGTCAGCTTAGCATTCCATGTGGCTTTGCTAATAGTGTGTATTAATTTCTGTCCTTGTCTGCATCATTTAATTCATTTTGTTGTGTTTAGACTTACAATTTTTCTTTTTCTAGTTTCTTGAGTTAAAAGTTTAGTTTATTTGACTCAGTTTTCTTGTTTCATAATAAATATCATTAGAGCTATGAATTTGTTTGTAGTATAACTTTAGTTACCTCCCACACATTTTTATAATTTTTTTTTTTTGACAGAGTCTCACAGTCTCTCTCAGTCACCATGGGCTCAGCTCAGATGATCCTCCCACCTCAGCCTCCTGAGTAGCTGGTACTACAGACACATGCTACCCTGCTGGGCTATTTTTTTTATTTCTTATAGAGACAGGGTCTCACTATGTTGCCCAGGCTAGTTGAAAACTCTTGGCCTCAAGCAATCAAACCTGCCTCCACCTACCAAAGTGTCAGGATTACAGGTATGGCCATTGCACTTGGCAGCACATTTTTATAATTTTTATTTGTAAATAATTTTAACCTATAGAAAAGTTTAAAAATGAAAGTAATACAAGACAGAGCCATATATCCTATATACAAATTTACTTCTTGTTAAAATTTTAAGAGCACAGAAAACAAGGGTATGCATATAGTATATATTCCACAAATATATATATACATACACACACACACACACACACACACACACGCACATGTACAGTTGATCTTTGAACAATGCAGGGGTTGGGGCACCCACCCTGTGCAAATGAAAATCTGTATATTATTTTTGACTCCCCCAAAACTTAGTTACTAATAGTCTACTATTGACTAGAAGTGTTAATGGCAATGTAAACAGTGGATTAACATGTATTCTGTCTAGTTATTATAAACTGTGTTCTTATATAAAGTAAGCTAAAGTAAAGAAAATATTATTAAGAAAGCCATAAGATCTGGAAAACACAAGGTATTCTACTACAAAACTCTTAGAATTGCTCAAGGAATACAACAGCATCTCAGGTTACAAAATCAGCATTCATAAATCAGTAGCCGTTATATACACCAACAATAGTCAAGCTGAAAAAACAGTTAAGGACTCTATTCCATTCACAGTACTGCCAAAGAAGATTAAATATTTGAGAGTTTATTTAACAAAGTATGTGAAAGATCTCTATGAAGAGAACTATAAAACTTTAAGAAAAGAAATAGCTGAAAATGTTAACAAATGGAAAAACATACCATGCTCATGGCTGGGAAGAATCAACATGGTTAAAATGTCCATACTGCCCAAAGCAATATACAATTTTAATGCAATCCCTATTAAAGCTCCACTGTCATACTTTAAAGATCTTGAAAAAAATAATACTTTGTTTTATATGGAATCAGAAGAAACCTTGAATAGCCAAGACATTACTCAGAAATAAAAACAAAGCAGGAGGAATCATGCTACCAGACCTCAGACTATACTATAAATCCATAATGATCAAAACAGCATGGTACTGGCACAAAAACAAGAGACATAGATTTATGGAACAGAATAGAGAACCAATACCCAGCTACTTACCCTTATTTGATCTTTGACAAGCCAATTAAAAACATTCAGTGGGGAAAAGATTCCCAGTTTAACAAATGGTGCTGGGTGAATTGGCTGGTGACCTGTAGAAGACTGAAATTAGACCTGTACCTTTCACCATTAACTAAGATAGACTCTCACTGGATTAAAGATTTAAACTTAAGACATGAGACTATAAAAATATTAGAAGAGAGTGCAGAGACAACTCTTGAAGAAATTGGTCTGGGCAAGTATTTTATGAGGAGGACCCCCTGGGCAATTGAAGCAGCTTCAAAAATACACTACTGGGACCTGATCAAACTAAAAAGCTTCTGCACAGCCAAGAACACACTAAGTAAAGCAAGCAAAACAGCCCTCAGAATGGGAGAAGATATTCGCAGGATATGTCTCTGACAAACGTTTAATAACCAGAATCCACAGAGAACTCAAACATATGAGCAAGAAAAGAACAAGTGATCCCATCGCAGGCTGGGCAAGGGATTTGAAGAGAAACTTCTCTGAAGAAGACAGGCGCGTGGCCTACAGACATATGAAAAAATGCTCATCACCCTTAATCATCCGTGAAATGCAAATAAAAACTATATTGATATATTATCTAACTCCAGTAAGATTAGCCCATATCACAAAATCCCAAGACCAGAGATGTTGGCGTGGATGTGGAGAAAAGGGAACACTTCTACACTGCTGGTGGGAATGCAAATTAATACATTCCTTTTGGAAAGATGTTTGGAGAAGACTTAGAGATCTAAAAATAGATCTGCCATTCAATCCTATAATTCCTCTACTAGGTATATACCCAGAAGACCAAAAATCACACCACAACAAAGATATTTGTACCAGAATGTTTATTGCAGCCCTATTCATAATTGCTAAGTCATGGAAAAAGCCCAAGTGACCATCAATCCACAAATGGATTAATAAATTGTGGTATATGTACACCATGGAATATTATGCAGCCTTAAAGAAAGATCGAGACTTTACCTCTTTCATGTTTACATGGATGGAGCTAGAACATATTCTTCTTAGTAAAGTATCACAAGAATGGAAGAAAAAATATCCAATGTACTCAGCCCTACTATGAAACTAATTTATGGCTTTCATATGAAAGCTATAACCCAGTTACAACCTAAGAATAGGGGGAAGGGAGAAGGAGAGGAGAGGGAGGGGATAGGTGGGCAGAGGGAGGGGGGTTGGTGAGATTACACCTGTGGTGCATCTTACAAGGGTGTATGGGAAACTTAGTAAATGTGTAATGTAAATGTCTTAGCACAATAACTAGGAAAATGCCAGGAAGGCTATGTTAACCATTGTGATGAAAATGTGTCAAACAGCCCATGATCACATTAATGTAAACAGCTATGATTTAATGAAAAGAAAAAAGAAAGAAAGAAAAAGAAAAAGTCCAGTGAGAAATAGATGGAATATGAAATTCAAAAAAGAAATAGGACCTTGGAAGATGATGAATGTTCTTTATATTAAGATTGAGTTTGGCTAACTGTGTCAGTAAATCCAAAATGATAGTGGCTTGTATAGGACCAAAGTTTATTCCTGTCACCCATGTTATTCCTTGAGGCCGCCAGTCCAAGGCAAGTTTGGAAGCTCTATGATCAATATAAAGTCAGATTCTCTCTCGTTGTTCCACTTTTTGCATTTCATCTCACAAGTTCAAAGAGCTAATCTAGCACCAACCTTCACATCTAAAATTCAGTTAACAAGAAAGAGAGAGGTATGAAGAAGGCCTGCTATTAAACCTCCCTGTCAATCTGTTTGGACTGCTATAAGAAAATGCTGTAGACTGAATAGCTTATAAACGTAAGAGATTTATGTCCCACAGTTCTGGAGGCTGGGCACTGAAAGATTCTGTTTCTGCTGAAGGCCTGCTTTCTGGTTTGCAAATAGCCATCTTTTCAGTGTGTGTGTCTTGACACGGGAAAAAGCCTGAGGGAGCTCCCTGGGTTTCTCTTACAAGAGCATTGATCCCATGCAGGAAGGCTGTGCCCACAAAATCACCCACGAAAGGCCCAACCTCATAATACCCTCATTTTGGCATTTAGGATTTCAACATAAAAATCTGGGGAAACATAAACATTTAATCCATAGCACTCTCTTTAAGGACACTTAGCAGAAGGAGCACATGGCGCTCTCGCTCGAGACCTGTGTTCACAATGAACAAGGGAAGCTGGGAAGTTCAACCCTCAGTGGGGTCAATTGTGTGTCTTTAATAACGACAGGGAGTGAGGGCTCTGTTGTTAAAGGAAGAGTGGATATTAGGGGACAATCATGTTAGAGGACCTTGGCAGGTCAACCTAGGAATCTTATAACAAACTCCATAAGACATCGGTAATCACTGCAGGTTTTAGGAGGAGGTAACACAAGCAGACGCATACTTTGAAATTGCCAAGGTGCAAAGGATGAATTAGAGAATGGTAGATGGAAAGAAAAACTGGCTCAGAGGCTACTGTGAAAACCCAGATAAGAATGACACCGTGGCAGTGGGTATAGAAAGGAAAGGATTGGTTTCAAAGGTAATTTGAGGATAGAATTAAAAGGTCTTGATGTCTGATAGTAAGGAAGGAGAGGAAAAGGTGATGATTCCTAGACAATACAGCAATATCCAACATGATAAGAATTCAGAAGTGGACTTCCAAGAGTGGGTCAAAAGCATCTGGACTGCACAGATATAAGCCAGCTTTACACTTAAGGGTCAGGATTGCTGTGCTCCTCTGAGTCTGCCTGAATGTGAGGGCTATTTACATTTACCGCCCCCCCCCCCCAAAATATCATTATGGTATCTATGTGGAAAAATATATTGATTATGAATTCATGATAAAGATGGAAAAAGGAAGTGTCAATGTATAAATTTGCTCAATCGAGCTCCTTTAACCTCAGTGGAGAAAATCTGCAATTTTAGCTACAATATTGCAACCCCACATAATCTTTATTCATCAGATCTTTACAGATACAGGAAAATCAACAAATACTATCATAACTATCAGTAAAAGCTTACTGTGTGCCATTTAATTTGTACATATTATGTGTGAAGCACTGTGCTAATTTCTCTTACTTAATTTTCTTAACTCCATAATGAGCCAACCTTCATAAGTGACAAAAATGATCCAGAGAGATTTTATTTAACTTGCCTGAGGTCATACCAACCAGTGAGAGAGCCGGGCTTTGAACCTGGGTGTGCCCATCCTTGGACATTCCTTCGCCCTGCTTGCACAATGCCTCTGGGGTGACTATTTCTGAAATGGAAAGAAAAGAAAAAGTACACTAATGATCTTTGGAAAATGTGACAATTCAATTAGTATGTTCTATTAAAAAGGGGGGTAGGGCGGTGCCTGTGGCTCAAAGGAGTAGGGCACCGGCCCCATATACCAGAGGTGGTGGCTTCAAATCCAGCCCCCGCCAAAAACTGCAAAAAGAAAAAAAAAAAAAAAAAACGGGGGGTGAGGGGGGGACATGAGATATTAATAAAATAGTGCTATTCTTTTCTACTGCATAAATGATGCTAATTCTATTGTTTTTATACACTAAGTGACATCACTATGTAAAAACAGTGGGACAGCTGGAAACCAGATAGAGACTAAAGGAGTCAAACTTAAGGACTTCCATCTACAGCACCCTGGTGGGGAGTCACACGCCTCTTCTCAGCCTCAGTTTTCTAAGCCAGTCATTGAGTAAAAGGCATTAGTTACAGGTTTTGTTTTGTTTTTGTAGATTTGTTTCTTCAGCTGTCTTATTTTATTGACTATTGACAAAGTATAATTATGGAGTACAAAGTGATGTTATGATTTATGGAAACAATGTGGAAGGACTGAATCAAGCTGATGCACTTCATTATGTTCTTAATAATTAAAAAGATGAGAAAGTGCCACTCATGTCTATAAACAAAATTAAGTGCATGCAAGGGATCCTAATGAGGTAAAATTGTCTTTATGTGTACCCTCGAGTCACCTACCAGACCCTAGCCATCTGTCTCAGGCTGGGACCAAAAAGTCCTTTCAGGGTCTACCGCCATCTTGTTTTTCCTCCCTGAAAGTCTGGCCTGTCTTCTTAGCCTTTTGCCTTCTTCTAGTCGTCCCCCTTGGTTCTCCTTCCTTTAGATCTCCTGCTTAGGCTTTCAGTCAACCAGTTCCGACCAGCTTTCCCCAAGGGAACTCAAGGGAGAGTAGAAGTCAGGGGAATGTATAGGCGTAAAGCCTGTATGTCTTTGGCTCTGCCAGTCTGAGAGTGAGCAGGTAAAAAGTCTTATTTTACACAGTCTAGAAGGACCAGGACAGAACCCCATAGAGCCTGTGAGTCTTGACTCATAGGAGGTAAAATTTCCACGATCAAAGACTGGATGGGGGCTGGGACTTGCAAACAAGTCAGCAGTATGTCTTAGGAATCTTCAGACTGTCTTCTTTAAGACAAGATTTGCCACCTCCAGATGGCTAGAAGTTTCAAAGTACCAGCCATCCAGCAGGTGTCCTCCCTCAGCGTTGTCAGTGACTTTATCAGAGTGTGGGTAGACAACTGATGGCATATCTCTCCTTGAAAGTTATTTTAGGTAAAGTAAAAAACAAAGAAGACTGTAGACTAGCTAATCAGTAGACTTTTGAACACTAGAAGAAAAAGTAATCAGTTTGTACAATGTATGTGCTTGACTATTGATTGATAGCGTTTACGTGCAGAGCAGGCTATATAAGCTGGAGAGAAATAAAGCTACTTGCTACTTGCCACAAAGAAAGCTTGTAGTCCTCTTTATTTTATACAATTTCAAAAAAGCAAGTTCTACACTCTGCAGCATCGGGGCTTTCACACAACAGGAGTGAGAGGATGGGGAGGAGAGGTGTAGGTTTAGATCCTGAGAGAAGGAGACTTCTGCCCTTCTGCTATGCTGCCCCTTGAGACCCCTCCTCAGAGGAGGCCAGCAGATCTTTCTCTGCTGACATGGCCACCAGGGGCTGTTCCTGTCTCTTTTCTCCCTTTAACCGGAGCTGAATTCTCCTACCCTAGGTTAGAGACTCAGAAGGGTGGGTTGGTGCTGGGAGAGATCTCCAAGGGACCACATTGAATGGTGGAGAAGTGTCAGGCAGCAGAAGTGTCTCGCGGAGATGACATACTCCCCCACTTTATGCATCTGGAAATCCCTGGGAGATGCAATTTTAGAGGAGATGTTTCCTTGCTACTTTCATGGAGGCAGCTCAATGACATACCTGTGAGTGTCGGGCCAGGTAGTACCCAGGGGAAGCAGGATCAACTCAGTTTTCCTTGTTATCAGGAAGAGTGTATTATGAACTACATACTTGAGAAATTATCAGCAGAGGAATATTTTCTGATTCATGGCATGTCACATTCAATTCTATGCTATACTTAAAACCCTCTTATACTCCCACATTTTGTAAGTTCTCTCGCCTAAAATGCAATATTCTAAAAATAGTTAGCTTGTGCCGGGCTTCCAGAATACTATGCAACTATGGAATTTATAACAAAAAATAGATTATCTCATGCTAAATGATACAACTATTTTGAATTTAGATCGTTAAGAATTTCTCTTTTAAATGGACTTTTATAGAACAGCTATAGTGCACGGCTCATGGCTGTAATCCTAGAACTTTGGGTGACTGAGGCTGAAAAATCCTCTGAGATCAGAAGTTCAAGAACAGCCTGGGAAACATAGCAAGACCCCGTCTCACCAAAACAATTTAGGAAAAAATTACCCAGGTGTGATGGTATGTGGCTGTAGTCCCAGCTACTCGGGAGGGTGAAATGGGAAAATTGCTTGAGCCCAGAAGTTCAAGTGAGCAGTGAGCTATGACCTTGCCACTGTACCCCAACATGGGCAACAGAGTGAGACCTGGTCTCTTAATAAACAAATCATTTCTTTCTTAACCTACAATGGGTATTCTTGAATCTGAACATATCTAATTTGTGCCAAGAAATTAATAATAATAAGGCAACTAACTTTTATTGAGTACTAACTATCTTAGGCATTTTGTTAACCAATTTCAAAACAGATTATCATTTAGCCTTATAATACCTTAAGTAATTAATGAGTAATGTTGTTCCCATTTTATAGCAGAACAAATTGAAGCTTAAAGAGTTGGAGATAGAATTGAGGTTATATTGTGACTGCCCATCTGGTCCTGCGTCTAAGCTCTGTGCCCTCTACCTTCCTGTGTCCAATTAAGTAAATGTCTTTGTTATGTCTTATTGACCCTCCAGGCTAGTACTTACATATTATAGACCGAATTTGTGTTAGCAACTGCTTCTTGAAAATTCTAAAATGTTTACAAAGACAACCTCATTTCCTATGATAATTTCTTGATCTTTTAAAAATTTCCCTTTCTGTTTAACCAAGAGGTAGAAGCATTCATCATGAAGTCCCCACACAAAGGATCTTGTGACAGTATATTCAAGAAAGACTTAAAATTATAGGCATGGTACCACAGAGTATCTCTGGGAAACATCAGGGTGCCCTTGTCAAGAGAATTTAAATCTTTGGATAACTACATTATGGCATCAGAAGTTAATCAGAATGTGGCAGGTGAAGGAGAGGTCCTGTTACGATTTTGAAGCACCATCCACCCTCAAAATATTACATGTAAATGACATTTCTGTTTGTAGTTCCTTTAATGAGTTTTAATCTTTTCTTCTAGATATGGAGAAAGTATACCACCATAAAATGCCTCAGTTGAAATAGGACAAAAGTCATTATCAAATCTTTATCTCGAGTTCTGGAAATGTTTTGTCCACAGACATTACAAAGTGAAGAGTGAGCAGCAGTTGAGGTGTTGCAAATTGCTTTGAATGTGTTCCTCCTTAAATCTAACAGCCATCGGGAAACCAAAGACACAAAATTATGACATCAAATTATATCAGAAAAAATGTTGTTTCTACAAACATAGTGAAATATTTTGAGAAAATGACTCCAAATTGTCTGATGATGCCCTGACTTATCCTAGCTGACGAGGCTCTTCATAAAACGGAAGAAGTTAAATGACTGAGATTCACAAAATGTTGTCATAAATATGTAGAATTGAAAGGAACACTCATGCGCATTTTAGAAAGGAAGTGCACTTTGTGATGATAAATAATACAGCTGAAAAAATTCTCTGTAGTGGAGGCAAAAGGTTACCCTTGCCCTCTACAGTTTTCCAGCTGGGCCTGCTAACTAAATTGACATAGATGTATTAACAGGACTAAAGCGCACAGGTACATGGGTGCCTAACAGGAAAACAAAGACCCAGAGAAGAGGCAAAGCCAACCATTTATATTCTAGGTGAACAAAGAGAGGCAAGTGTAAAAAAAAAAATAACTAAAATATATGAGAGTCTAAAGGAAAACAGCAGTTATTTTAACAAGGTCCCATGTGTAGACTTCTCTTGGCCTTGACTCTCCATCTCTGGTGATAAGAATGTTCTGTGCCTCCTGGTGTAAGGCAGGCATATTTCCCATGGAGCTTTATCTTCTGTTTCTCTCCTGTATCTGCTGTTTTTCAAATGCCTTTAAGCACAGCAGATCCTTATACCAAAGTGGTGTATCTTTGGGTGGCATACTCCGCCACCCTTCATCTCTTACGAAGCTGTTAAGGGCCAAAAACTGTATGCGCATTCATTATTTTGATGAATAATTTTCACCAGAAATTATTGATCATGGGATATGGTGAAAAGAACATAGAACCGGAAGTCAGGGGACCTCAGTTTTTATCCCAGTTCCCAGACACAATTTATTTCTGGCTGCCTTGTTGTTATTTTTTCCTCATTGAATCAAAAGTCGCATTTTATAATATCTAAGTTTTTCTGAGCTCTGAATCTGTACTATCTTAAAATATAAACATTTGCTCAGCCTTTTCTAAAGGATGTAACCAATGACTACATTGTAATCCTGAGATTTACTTTACATATATATCAATAATTTATCCACAAATCATGCTGAACAAAAAATTTCTCTTAATTTTTTCTTTTTTAATTTAATTTAATTTTTATTATTATTAATCATAGCTGTGTACATTAATGCGATCATGGGGAACCATACACTGGTTTTATAGACCATTTGACATATTTTCATCATACTGGTTAACATAACTTCCCTGGCATTTTCTTAGTTATTATGTTAAGACATTTATATTCTACATTTAGTAAGTTTCACATGTACCCTTGTAAGATACACCATAGGTGTGATCCCACCAATCACCCTCCCTCCACCCATCCTCCCTCCTCCCTTCCTTCCCTCTCCCCTTTCCCCATATTCTTAGATTATAACTGGGTTATAGCTTTCATATGAAAGCCATAAATTAGTTTCATAGTAGGGATGAGTACATTGGGTACTTTTTCTTCCATTCTTGAGATACTTTACTAAGAAGAATATGTTCCAGCTCCATCCATGTAAACATGAAAGAGGTAAAGTCTCCATATTTCTTTAAGGCTGCATAATATTCCATGGTGTACATGTACCACAATTTATTAATTCATTCATGGATTGATGGGCACTTGGGCTTTTTTCATGACTTAGCAATTATGAACTGGGCTGCAATAAACATTCTGGTACAAATATCTTTGTTATAATGTGATTTTTGGTCTTCTGGGTATATACCTAACAGAGGAATTGTAGGATTGAATGGCAGATCTATTTTTAGATTTCTAAGTGTTCTCCAAACATCTTTCCAAAAGGAATGTATTAATTTATCACAAAATCCCAAGACCAGAGATGTTGGCGTGGATGTGGAGAAAAGGGAACACTTCCACAGTTTTGTCCATTTTAATGTCATGTGTTTTTGTAGCTCCATATCTCAATAAATATTTATTCTACTGTGTCATGGTATATACTGATCAATGGAGAATTTTGTACTCTATACATTGATGCTGTTCATTTTTTTCTACTTTTAA
>CAUYPK010074675.1:0-17718 GCA_963574355.1 Loris lydekkerianus
AAATAAACACACACATTATAGTCAGTTGACTTCTGTCCAAAGTGCCAAGAATACATAATGGGAAAAAGATAGCCTCTTCAAAAAATGGTGCTCAGGAAACTGGATATTCAGATGAAGAAGAACAGAATGGAACCAATTTCTCACACCAGTGCAGAAATAAACTCAAAATTCATTAAAAACTTGAATGTAAGATTTGAAATTATAAAATATTAAAAAGAAAACACAGGAAAAAAAAAATCCATGATGTTGGTCTGGGCAATGATTCTTGGCTATGACCCCCAAAGTGTAGGTAACAAAAGCAAAAATAGACAAACAGGATTGTATTAAGTTATGAAGCTTCTGTATATCAAAAGACACAAGTAACAGAATATAAAGAGAATTTATTCATTGGGAGAAAATATGTGCAAACCATATATCTCATAAGGAATTATTATTCAAATTATATAAGGAACTCAATGAACCAATAGCAACAAAACAACTATTCTGATTAGAGATTAGAAAATGAACAAATAATCTGAGCAGACGTTTCTCAAAAGATGTACAAAGGGCCAGTCACCTCACACCTGTCATGATGACTATCACAAAAACAAAACAAACAACAACAAATATTGGTAAGAATGTGAAGAAAAGGCAATGCTGATGGTAATGCAAATCAGTACTGCTGGTGTCAGTGAAAATTAGTATAGCCATTATAAAAAAGAGTATAGAGATTATTCTAAAAAATTTAAAATCAGAGCTACCATATGACACAGCAACACCACTTTTGGGCATCCGATGTAAATGAAATCAACATCTTGAAAAGATTACTTCTCTGCCATGTTCACTGCAGCATTATTCACAATACCAAGTGTGGAATCACCTGAGTGTCCACCAGTGGACGCACAGATTGAAAACTGTAGCATATACATATATTAGTGCAGCAAATACTACTAGACGTGTAAAAAAGAAGGAAATACTCTCATTTGCAATAACATGAATGTATCTGGAGAATGTTACATTATGAGAAAAACGTCAAGCTGAGAAACACATATGCTCCATGACCTCACTTACCTGTGTATATGGAATCTATAATAAAAAAATCCAACTCACAGGACAGAAAGTAGAATGATGGATCACAAAGGGCTGGGAACTGGAGAACCTGTTTGGTGACTACAGCTCATAACCCTTATTTTAAAATTGCTAAAAGTAGATATTAAGTGTTCTCATCACAAAAAAATTAGGACTATGAGGTGATAAATGTGTTAATTAACTTGGTTTAATCACTCCACAATGTATGCATATATCAAAACATAAAAAATATATATATAATTTATTAGTTAAAAATTTAACAAAAAAGAAAAGAAGAGCATCTTTAACTCTCATAACATAGCCTCAGGGAAGACAGGCTGCTCAGAAGTTTCCAAGAGTCTGGCCACGTGCATACGTGTTGCTATGACATCTCTCACAGAGAATTCCGTATTGTGTTCCTAGCCTGCGCCCTGCAGGTGTTAGGTGGTCAATTGTGGCTGTTGTTATTCTCTGTTATCATTGATTCCTCCTTTGATCTTGTTCTTAACAATCCAAATTTGCTGCTTTGAAAGTAGATATCTCTGTATCATCTGAACACACACCTTTCTTTTTTATCCAGCAGATATCATTAACTAACAAACAAACCTAAGAATTGAAACACTTGGGAGGGTTATCAAGAGAAAACCTTGTTTACACACTGGCAAACTGCTCCTCTCACCTGTTCCAGGCTCCTTTGAAGGTTATCAGGTACACTGCTGGGAGAATGGGGACTGAAGACCCTATTCTTGGCAAAGGAAAGCACCCCCAGAAAAAAGAGAAAAAAACTAAAATGTAAGCTGAGTCAGAATAAAGAAAAGTCAGCCAGTTTACTTTTAAGCTAGCCATTGCTAGCAAGCTTCTTGCCTTTTCTGAAATTCTAGCCTGTTGGAGATACAGTTTACAAACACCCTGCTGGGTCTCTGAGAACTCTGAGGAGAGTCATGGCCATAGAAGAGCTATGACAATGTCCTAGAAAAGACACATCTTCTAGGGTATTTCCTGCCCATGAAACAGGCAAAGCAGATACCCATTGTGGAGATTTGCGTTTGCCTGGGGCAGAAATCAAGACAGTAGCTCGAGTTCTGAGATATGGGCAGAAGAGCTTATATCCCTTATTGCAGAGGAAAATCCTCTGTGTTGGTGATGGGAGGAAAATGCCTCTCTCCCACTGATCCTCAGAAGAGGATAACACTGGTGGCGTTTTACTCCATAGAGAACTAGTGGAGTTTAACACCTCCCTAGAAATCCATAATCTCAAGCAGGAGGCTCTCCCAATACAAGGCTCAGATTTCAGATTATTGAAGGCTACCCTTGAGGTTAATAATTATAACAATAGGAGCTTATATGCTCAATCAGAGAAACTGCTGCCATCTTTGTTCCTTCCCTCATCTCACCCTCTGGGCAAATAGACTCCAATAAAAGCAGAGTGAGCAAACACTCAGTGTCATTGCCAGAATCCCACCATGGGCAACGGGCCCCTGAGCTCCCACTTTGAATTCTACTCTATGTCTCTTGTCTTTCTTTACTGTCACTTCTTTCTTCAGTTGACCACCACAAGTTTTCACAGGTCTCAGTGGACACTGATTTCAGGGCAGGACCCCGACAGTACATGATGCCTTTTCAAGTTAAAACATACTTTTCAAGTTATATCCTATGTGCTCCCCCTGGCACTGGGTTGTGGAAACACAGTGGGCTAGATGGAGGATACCTGAAATCTGCTCTTCATTTTTACCCCAAATCCATAAAAAGGTAGTATAAATTCCATCTTTGAATCAACTGTATGTATTATACAATTTGTAGGCCATTAAGCAAGTCTTTTTGTATTCTCAACCTGAATTTCCTCCCGAGTGTATAGAAAACAGCTCCTGTAGAACAATTTACTTTTCACCCTTGCAATGGTCCTTTAAGAAAGTTATGGCATTTCCTGCTAATTTTCACTCTTTAAATGGTTTAGCCTTATTAAATAATTTACTCAATCTTGTTTTCTAATTCTGGGTAAGTAAAATGTCCATTCTGAGATTCCATTGTTACCTCTCTTGGTTTCAGTTTTATCATCTACAGGATAAATATATGACAATGGCGCTATATAACTAGACAATTGGAGCTCTACGTGGGACCAAAGATGTGATAAACCGTGGCACATGCTGGAGTCTCACTAGAGACTGGGTTTGGGAAATGTGGTTACATTAAGATGGAGGTTTTTCAAATGTCTAGCTTAAAACCTGTGTTACAGAGATATGTATATTTCCTGAATACTTAGAGAGAGTACCATCTGCCCCACTATGTGCTCATACTCAGGTTATAAAGACCAATAAACTGCAGCTCCCACCACTGATGGAGCATACAAGCCAATATGCAGAACACTGCTTGGAGCCAAATAGGATTCAATACATGTAAGTCTATAATTTCATAATAATTTTGTTATGTTGTTCTTGTTGTGATATCTGCCTTATCATGGTTCCCAAGAAAAACAGCCACTGAGCCAAGATTAAGTGCTGTTGCTTTACCTGGGAGGTATAAAGTTTGGACAATAAAAGTGAGGGATAAGAAAATGAGGCAGGTTAGGGTGGGAAGCAGTGCAACGTCGAGTGCTCAGCAGACAGCTCACCCGCCGTGTTCTTCTGGCCTCGCGGAATGCCTACGGACAGGTAGCCAAGAGAAAACACGGCACAGAGCAGGGCTCGAGGAGAAACGAGGAATTTATCTGATTCTCTTGGTCTCTTTTTCCCCCTCCTCAAAATTCACCCAGAAGTTATTGATTCCCTTGGACTTCCCACTTGCATTATTTGGCTTCTTGGCATGGTGTTTTGCATGAGTCCAGAAACAACTAGGGAAACAGACACAGTGGACACGCATCTGGTTAGCACGCTCACACAGCATGTGCGTGGAAGAGGCCTAGCTCTCCTGAACAAGTATGCATTCAGCCTCAGATGGCCTGGCCATGCTGACCTGTATGAAGGATGCCAGTGCAGCAACAGCTGATGCAAACAGCAGAGGGCCTGAGATGGACAAAGCCGAGAGCATCTGAGACCGACCTGAGATGTCTCACCTGCTAACCTCCTGGGCCATTCAGTCCACTCCTACCCTTTTATTTCTGGTTCCCACACTATAGTATGGGGTTTCTTCCCCCAGTTTTTTGAGAACATGATGTCCTTATTCTTTCCCAAATATGGAGGAGCAGGTCTAATCGCTGGCAGAATCTTCTTCCAGGTGTTTGTTCATTCATGATCTCATGGAAGACTTAAGACATGAAGTTAGAAAAATAAGTTTTTGGTGGCTGCTGTTGAGGCCATAAATGATACTCATTATCTCCATCCTCTGTTATTCTAGATTGTCCTTACTATGAGCAGAATTTCAGCTAGTCCAGCTAGTTGCATGGTGGGGGAACACAAACCTTCATTACTGATGGGATGAGCTCTGATGCGCCCCACTCTGCAGAGACAGTTGTTACTGTCATTGCCCATTGTTGATTATTGGTTGGCATGGAAATACTAAACCGTGCCTTAATTCCACATATAGTCTTCCCTGCTGCCCCTATAGTGGACTGACTTCTTTGCCTGTGAGCCCACTGGAAGGATGTGTCTGGTCAGCTGCTTTCTGTTCAGTAGAGCAGGTGCTGAGTTCCCTGGAGGATATGTTTCCTGTCCCTAACAACAAGGCTAGGGGGACAGGAAGTAATTTCTCAAGTGGGCTCTGGGTGTCAGAGCCACCATACTTCTTTCTACACCTTGCTACCTGGCCCGTGTGCTCTAGGGGTTTTAGACATCTGATTTTTTGATTCAGTGTGTAGTCCTTATTTTGGAAGTTGGACACAAGGCAAGGTGATTGCTACATTCATTCATTGCTTCTAAAACACCACAGATATGGACCCAAGATCTCACAGTAGTTAGGTTCACTTGGCACCAGGAAAAATATATAGGCAGACTATGCAAAGATCCCAGGCTTCATAGACTCCAAGGGAGGTGAGGAGAGAGATTTTATATGCCTGGCTCCCTACAAGTCCCTTTACCTCATTGCTTAGTGTTTACTTCACTGGGAGTTAGCTAAAGAGCATTTCCAGGTTGTGTTATTTAGTTCTTTTGACTGATACCTTATTATTAGCAGGATAATACTATGGATACTATTATTATTATATATTATAATACTATAATGTATATGGTGGGGCAAGAGAGGTGCATAGTTTTACATTTTTATCTTTCCATATCTATCTATATCTAAATCCTGATATAGATATAGATTGAGATTTGAAAAGTAAGCCAGGGCTTTCCAGTTAAGTAGGGGCAATGTCATATGAGATCATATACTTCTCTCAAGAATCAGCTGTAACACCGGCAACTTGCTCCTTATTATCTCTGTAGTCTTCATGTGCATAGTGGGAACAGTAACAATACCTATCTCACTTTTATTTTTCTGCTGGGCATGTGGCAAGCATTCAATAAAGGTTATTCACCAGTAGGTGGTAGTGGTGGGGGAAATCTTGAAGTAGTCTCAGTGGTAGAGTGCCACACTCAGATTTGTGACATTGGACTAGAGAATGGAGAGGAGGGGGGCTGTGAGGGACAGAAAGAGAGAGAGAGCAGGCCCTTGCTGCTATGATATTGGAGTAACCTAGGGATGATGATGGCCCTAAATTCTAAATTTTTCCCTAGAATCAGGGGAAAAATAGAGGAACTATCCAGAAGTCAAGACATTCTGAACTTGATAGGAAGTTGGCAGGAAGCAGTAAATGAGGGGAGGGCTGACTTAAAGGTCACTGCCAGGTTTTTGATGTGTGTGACTCAGTGACTGTGATAAAACAGAGGAAGAAGAGATACAAAGAGAGCAGAGAGTGTTAAGAAGGACACCATCAGCGCTGAACTGAGAAAGGCCATCAAGGAAAGAACTAAAAGGCATCCTCTGCGTCTGGATGAGCGATCTCGGTAATGACACTTTCTGGGAACTAGTCAATTTTGTGCCCCAGTTCTGCACAGTTTAAAGGCAGCTGTCACGGATCATGGATAGAGTGTCACTCCCTGCTCAGACTTACTAAGAGTGGTCAGACTGGCCCCATCATAATCAGACACCCTCCAACTCTAAGAGAAGCGTGGTGTTTTCAGTCTACGGAAAAATATGATATTGCTACAGACGAAACAGCCCATTCTCTGAAAGTCAGAATTGGGGATGGGAGTGAGAAGTACTCTAGAGAGTTACTGGCGAGAGACTAGGGTCATTACGTGATGTGAAGATTAGCATTTTACTCTCTGCATAAGTGAAATTGTTACTCTGAACAATCCACACTTAATTGTATCCTAGCTTAGGAACCTAGTGAGAAAGTTTCTGAAAGAGCTCCATGGAGGATGGGAGGTTTAGTCAGTCACAGAAATGTTATTTATTTATTTTTTTAAAATAGGCTTTCCTAAATGTGCAATAGTTGCTAGAGTGAAAAGAATTATGAAGCCTTGAAGACTATGAGGTCATCTGACTAGGAGCAGAAAAATGGTTGTGTCTTCCTAAGGACAATGACATGGAAGAACTTAGCCAAAGGGTAAAGAAGAGGTAGACAGTTTGGGGTTGTCCAGGCGGCTACCAAGCAGGGGGACGATTCATCCAGAGAAGACATTTGGGGTATGCACCACCACCATGGCTGGAGAGACATGTTGTCTCACTCTGAGGATCTTCATGAATGTGGGAAGTCAGCAAGAGGCCAACCACCACCCTAAGAAGGCCATGTAGTAATGAAAATGTACACAATTTATATGAAGATCACGACATCCTCCATTTATTAGGTCTGGCTATGGTTGATAACTAACTGCTTTGTTACAGTTTCTTCATCAGTAAAATAGAATAACAGTCATAACTGATCTCGCAGTGTTGTTCTATTGGCAGGTCAGGGGGACGTGTAAAGTGTTGTGAAGTGCTTAGAACAGCGTCTTGCACATGCAGTATTTTATCAATTCCAAGATGCCGCTGATCGTTGAACTCACCATTATGTACCAGGAAGAGGGGGGAGATGCTTATTTATTATCAAATTATGGTATATCATTAATTATAAATAACACTATTTCAGAAATGTTCAGGAATCTATGAAATATGGTAACAAGTACCCAGGAACCATTATCTAGTACATTATAATATTGTAACTATAATTTATGCAATTGTTATATTATGTATAAAAATCACCAGGAGAAGATAAACACACAAAATCAGAACATCTTAGTCTCCACGAGCTGCTGTAACAAACCACCACAGACTGAATGGCTTATAAATAACAGGAATATATTTATGACCCTTCTGGAGGCTGGGATGTCCTCTATCAAAGCACCATCGTACTTGGCATCTGGTGAAGGCTGCTTCTTGGTTCACAGCCACATCCTTGCAGAGTCCTCACATGGCAGAAGGGCTGGGGGGTTTTCTAGGCCCCCTTCTATAAGAATATTTATCCTATTCATTGGGAAGAGACCTCCCAAAGTCCTATTTCTACTACTAGCACATTGAAGATTAAATTTTAATATAATTGTTAAAACATTCAGTCCATAGCATAGGATAATATCAAAGATGGTGTCACTTTACTGATAAGTGATATATCCAGTTATACAAGATAATTCTTACTTCCCCTACACTTCTTTGGGTTCTTGTAAAACTCTGGAATAATTATACTTGGAAGAGCAGACAGAAGACTCTGTATTCAGGGCTTCCTTATATGGTTGTATCCTGATCAACTATAGTGGGAGTGTCCATGTGGTATGCAATGTGAATCTTGTTCCCTACAGTTGAGCACTGCATCACCCACCTGTGTCTATGTAGTTGTTCTGCATAGATCTCCCAGCCAAGTCTACCCAGCCTCATCTCTGACTCTCCATTCTGATAAGACATCACTCTATCTCATAAGGTTCAGCCCAAGATTTGAGTGGGAAAATAGAGAAGGGACAAATTTTAAGTACATTTTGAGATAAAACTTTTAAACTGTACATGTAGTAACAAAAAATGACTAGAAATGATAAAATCTGCCTAAGACATTTCAAAAAAAATTGGTAAAGGTGATTTTTTTCAGAATGTAGTTGGTGTCAGTGATGAGAAGGGTAAGGTAATTTTATGTTCTTACCACACCTAATTTAAATATTCAAAAATATGGTTATATAAAATTGAAAGAAGATATGTCTTCTGACTCAGAAAAATCACCATGCCTGAAAGAGACAGACAGACAAGTCACAAGGAGCTGAGTGTGCTATTGGAGAAGAAGTTTCCAGCAGGTGCAAGAGAAGGTAGAGAGTAGTCCTGATGGAGCCAGTAGAGGAGACTTCTTTGAAAAGATGACATTTTAAACTAGCCTAAAATATAATAACTGGAACCCAAAGTCATGCCTGATTTCTGTTAATGGTCAAGAGGATACATATGAAGAGCCATGCTTTTGGTAACCTGTGTGTTATGAACTAGAATTTGTATTCACCCTTCACCCATTGTGACTGTATTTGGAGACAGGTGCACAGGTGATAGAGCTTAAATGAGGTCCTGAAGGTAGGGCCACAATCCACGTAGGATAGAGCTGGTGCGCAATAAGAGGAAGAGACACTTCTGTGTCCACTTAGAAGACAGAGGCTACCTGCAAGCCAGGAAGAGAGCCCTTGCCAAAAGTGAAGCCCCCTGTATTTTGTAGATCTAGGATTCCTAGCTTCCAGAATGGTGAAAAAATAAATTTTGGTTAATTAAGCCACTCAGTCTGTGGACACTCTGTTATGGAAGCCCTAGTAGACCAATATACCTTATTTGCTCTGTTTTCTGGCTGCATTCTACTAACACTAGCCCATAATGGCAATACAAATCCACAATTTCCAAACAATATGGAAGAGCTTGCCTCTTGCTTTGGTTTTTATTCATTAAATTTCATTAGATTCCTTAGATTCTCACAACAGTTCAATGAAAAATAAGTTCTTTTCTATTTATAAATAAAAAATATTTAGGCTGAAAGAGTTTCAGCCAAAGGCTCAGAAAGGTCATTGCTATTTCTACTCAAATCCAAACACTGTTTTAAAGCCAGAGTAAGGGTCAGGAGCTCAGCACCCCTAAATCGCAACAGCTCTTTCTCCCCTCTCCAGCTGCATGTTGTTGTGATTTCACGTGGAAAAAAAACATGAAATAATTTATTTTTATTTCTGAGAAGTGCAATCTTCCAGAGTTGTAGCAAGTCATTAAGCCTTAATACCATGGAGTTATTGACCTTTTTTTTGGAAGGGGGAGAGAAGAAAGAAACACTTATCCTAGTGACTATAAGGAATAATCCAGAATGTACTTTGTCTATCTTCTATTCAATTTATTCTTTCCAAGAATGTGTTTTCTAAGTAATTATACTAAAATGCCAATTAAGAGCCTTGTCAGGTATGGCAATGCCTCAAGGGCACTTTGGAAAGTGCAGTTATTAAGGTGCAATCACATTCAGTTGTGTTGAAGTGAAAAAAGCAGCAATCGGCATTTGGAACGATTACCTGAAGACTCTCGTTCACAGCAATGCAGGGGTCTAATTTCTATAGCAGAAATGAGAACTCTGCTTTTGGAGGCTCCTCCCACCCTCCAGGTCACTGATTGTCTGAACCAATCCGCAGGCCATCTTCTTCATCCTCACATCTGTCACTCAGCTGCTGAATTTCAGCAGGGTCTTTTAACTTTCCATAAGACCACAGTTCTGGGTAGGCTCTGCTAATCCTCTCTTCCTATGGTTCTTCCAACTGTATTAAACATTAATTTGTCATTTGGATTGGTTATTGATTGCATGAGAGCACAGGGAAGAGCTAGCTAAGAGGCTCTACTCTTTTAAAAGGTCACTTGCTTGAATTTACAGAGGATATTGGTGGGACTGGACTGCTAGAGTTGAAATATTTGTGGAAAAACAAGCTTGATGTGAAAGTAGAAAGATGTGCATATTAGTTACATACTCCAGGAGAGAGGGAACAGAGATATTGACAGTAACAGAGCCATGTGCAATTCACCAAGCATTTTCTCAGGCACAATATTAGGTTTTTCCTTCTGTCCTTCTCTTCTTCTCTTTCCTTTCTTTATCTCACTCTCTCTCTACTTCCTTTCTATCCTTCTTCCTTTCTTTTCTTTCCTCTTTTTCTCTTCCTTTCCCATTCTTTCTTTTGCAAGCATTTATTGACTCCTGACACTGTACCAAGAACAATGTGGATTCAGAGCCAAAGTATTGATAGTTTCAAAGAGCTCAACATCTGTGGGCTTGATGAGTAAATAGGTGATTCAATGGAGATTGAGAAAGGCTATGATGGAAGGAGAGAATGTTTCCTAAATAAGAAGTTTCTGACCCCAAGTGACATGGGTGACAGGCTATAAAAAGGAGCCCCTGAACTACTTCTTAAGAGAAATTCAATTTAGATTAGTGACAAAGGGTGGAGAGCTTTCTAGGGAAAGGGACCAACAAGGACCACAGATGATGACCATCCATGATGGCAAACGTATGTGCTTTCTTTTAAGGAAGTATAAATGGCCTGGGTTGAGGGTGAAGGAAATGGCTATAAGGGTCAAATTGAAGGAGCAGGGAATGACAGCCTCTATTCCCTGCTCCTTCAATTTGGTGGTTAGATATGAAGCAATGGTCAGATCATGATGGCTGACCATCATGATACGGCATAAAGGAGTCCGTATTTAATCCTGCAGATAATGGAGTGTTCTAGAGACTGGTTACACTCCAATTAGATTTTTAAGTTCCTTATCTGCTTTCAGGATTCAACCGAATGTTCAGAGGGTTGTTGTTTTCTTAGGTTTCGTCTGACCTATATGCTGCTGCTACTTTGCAGAAAGTGCCAGAGCAGTTGCTGAGTCAGCACTGGAGGGAGGCCAGCGTGTAGGAACATGGATTATTCATGGGGCTGTGCACCGTCCCAGGTGCAGCGTGATTGCTGTGGACTGGCCCATTTGTAATGCAGAGGCATGGCAAGGAAATCCATTTTCTCATTTTCAGAGCTGATTTTATCTCCACACTCTTGCCCATGTTACAAATTTAGGCTGATAAAGTGAACAGGAGAGCAAAGTGGAATTTCTGATGATTGTTTGCAAAAGGAATTTTGAGATGCCGATTTGTGAACTCCTTTATTTGGAAGGAAATAGATCAGAGAGGATATATCTTGAGACCTTTTGTTATGAAACAATGAGAAGCATGAGTTTTGAAGTTGGATGAATCTGAATGTGAGCTCCATGACCTTGAGGAAGTCAGCTAGCTTCTCTGTAACACAGTTTCTTTTCAGTAAAGTTTGAGTAATAACAGTGTGAGACATGGGATTATTGGCCCACATTCTTCACCTCACCCTATATCCTTGTGACTTTGCAGTTGCTTCAACCAAAGACAGAATATGCCTTCTTACTCTGGGTTCAGACCTGTGACTTGCTTTCGTCAATGGGATATCCTGGGAGAGGGGAGAGGGAAGAAGTAACAGTGCAAAAGGCTTAGCCTTGGTCTTGCAGGTTTTCACATGGTTCTGCTTCCCTCTTACACTTCTGCTATTGCATTGGAGTCACTTCCCTAAGACATTGCAGTGACCTCAGTGTGAACCCCAATGAAGCCAACTTGCACCCACTCCACAGCAAAGAGCCAAGCACAGGGGTGCCTGGAGCTTGAATCAAAGGTGTTGATGATGCCCCACTTGACCCACAGACATGTAAACAAGAGCGGATACCTTTCATCTGAAGCCACTCAGTCTTGTGGTGACTTGTGATGCAGCAGTGACATGAAGTGACACAGATGCTGTGGTGGGCTGCGTCTAGCATGGCTCCTGATGATAGTCTCCTCATGATGATCACGTCCTTGGTTATTTTCCCCTCTTTGTATGTTGGCTGGCCCTGCTGATCTAGTGACTTGATTTTAATTGACAGGCTCTAGCAACAATGATGAGATGGCACTTTTGAGATTAGATTATAAAAGACTGTGATGCCCATCTTGCCCACTCATTCTTTCTCTGTTTACTCACTTTGAAAAAGAAAGTCACCATATGGAGAGACCTCCATGAAAAGGAGCTGTGGGTGTCCTCCAGCTCACAGTTAGAAGGAGCTGATGCCCTCAGTAAATAGCCTCCAAGACGCTGAATCCTGCTCAAAACAATGTGGTGAACTTGAAAGCAGATGTAGCCTTAGCTGAAGACTCATAAGACAGCAGCCGAGCAGACAACTTGATCATAGCCATGTGAGATGCCCTGAGACAGAGATCAGCAAGGCCTCAGCCACATTTGTGTCGATGTAAGCCACTTCATTTGGGTGCAATTTTTTAATGCAATTATACATGACTAAAACACCTACCTTGGGGATTTCCTGGGAAGAAGAAACGGATAGCATATTCTGTCATATGCAGAATACTTGCACCCCAAAGATGTCCTATTTTTAGAAACCTGTGAATATGTTACCTTGTATGGCAAGAGGAACATTGCAGATGTGAATGGGAAGGTTTTCTTGGGTTATCCAGAGAATCTAATCTAAATACACAAGTTCTTAAAGATGGAGAATAGTTTCTGGTTTGATCAGGCAGAGAGATGGGACGATGGAGGAAGAGTCAGTGAGATGCAGGGTGAGGGGACTAAACCTGCTGCTACTGACTTTGAACATGGAGAAAGGGGACCCTGAGCCAAGGAATGTAGATGGCCTCTAGAAGCTAGAGAAGGCAGGGAAACAGACCTCCCTCGAGCCTCTGAGCGGAATGCAGCCATGCGGACTCCTTGGTTTTAGCCCAGTGAGATCCCCTATTGGAGACTGACCTTCAGAACTATAAGGTAACCTTTTGTTGTTTTAAGCACTAAATTCGTGGTAATTTGTTATGGCAGCAATAGAAAATTATTACAGAGGGTAACCTATCAAGGCTTAGTGAATACTTTTTTTTTTTCCTTTTTTACTTTAGTCTTTTTATTTTAAGTGATCATTTGTATTTTGTTCTGTAATGAACTGAAAATATATCTACCCATTTAGTCAGACTTATTTATTATTTAGCAATTGAAGCATTAAATGATGACCATTTTTCCTTTCACTCCTGATAGTATTACATTCCTGCATTTCAGATGGTTAGCTTTCTCACAGAGAAAAAGAAACCCAGGCACAAGCCTTTAAACTATCCACCTGCTACTTCTGCAACACAATTTTAATAGCAATAGCAATATTGATATTTGGGCAATATTCTAGGATGTTGGCAAAGAGATAGCAGCAAGAGTGATTCCAAAGTGGCTACTTTCATAAGTCAAAAATTATGAACTTTAACCCACTGCTCAATCCATTGCAAGAAGTGATCTATGTTACTTTCTCGCTCTTCTGTGTCATTGGTGGGCAGCTGATGTATGATTTCTTTCTTGTAGAATGCTGCATCTTCTTCATAAAGAACTTGAAAAATCTCATCCTCAATACTATCTTTTAATTTCTTCTAATTAGAACACTTGTTTCAACTCTTGTGTACAATTCACTGGTATTTGTTCACAGCATAAAACTACATAAAACCAGCATTGGGGGAAGAAATCAGAACCATGCTAACCAACAGTAATTCCACCTTTTGACATTTGGTTATCTAACTGCTATATCCTCATCTCACATAGGACCATCGCATCTTCATCATAGCCATCATACAACTTTCCTTCTTCAGCTAAATCATCCCTATTAATGTACTTGAGTTCTGATCTGATGCAAGTTCTTTGCCTGATGTGGATTTTCCAACTCCAAATGTACCCGTGAGCAGGATGGTTGGAAACAACTGTCAATGAGGATTCTTTCTTTCTTTCTTTCTTTCTTTCTTTCTTTCTTTCTTTCTTTCTTTCTTTCTTTCTTTCTTTCTTTCTTTCTTTCTTTTCTCTCTCTCTCTCTCTCTCTCTCTTTCTTTCTTTCTTTCTTTCTTTCTTTCTTTCTTTCTTTCTTTCTTTCTTCATTTTTGGAACAAGTGATTTAACTTTGTATCAGCACAGTTTATGCACACACTTCATGGCACTATTTGAGGATTACTGAGAGAAAACCTAGAAGTTGAGGGGCGCCTGTGGCTCAGTGAGTGGGGTGCCGGCCCCAGATACTGAGGATGGCAGGTTAGAATTCAGCCCCAGCCAAACTGCAACAAAAAAATAGCCAGGCATTGTGATGAGCACCTGTAGTCCCAGCTACTCTGGAGGCTGAGGCAAGGGAATCGCTTAAGCCCAAGAGCTAGAGGTTGCTGTGAGCTGTGATGCCACACAGAAAACCTAGAAGTCCTCAGGAAAACACCTGGCACAAGTGAGCAGCTGAATGGCAGAACACTGTATGATAGAAGGGGGAATAGGTAATAAAAGTTAAGGTACCACTCTGCCATTTCTGTATCATCAAGGCCCACTCACTACCAGACCCAGGACAGAGCAGACATGCAATGAATATGAATCAAATAAATGAATGAATGAAAAAATTGAGATTGACAAAGGATAAATTAATCTGCACACAGTCTCATAACCAACTTCCATTTCCCTTTCTTAGGTGGTGATTTACACAAGCACATGTGTGTAGCAGCACAGGTTCATGTGATTCTGTACTGTACCATATAACTTACAACGCTTCCCTGTGCAGCACCTCAGTGAATTGTATATAAACCAATGAACTGAGGGAAATACAATTCTTATTTTTCTTCTATAGGAAACTGAGACCATGAGAGAGTTGCCCAGAGTAACATATCTAACAAGTGATAAAAGTAGACATAATACTTTGGTCTTCTGTTCGCAAGTCTGGGACCATCTTCTTTATTTACAAATTAATAGGATCAGATTTCAATAATACAAGAATAAGTGATGAAAATTAGTACTCTATTAGATAAAATGTTAAACAATCATATCTACTTGAAGAAACAGGAAAGCTCAAAGAGCAGTGAAGAATCACAGTGTCCTATCTGGGAGATGGAAATCCAGAGAGGTGAGCCTGGCAGGTAGAGCAGCTGGTCACCCCAGAAACATCTGCCCAAGAGGCTGAGATGTGAATCCAAGGCCCACTGCAAATTGGGACCCCAGTAGATCACTCATCTACCCAAACTCAAGATGAGGCAGTGAACAGAAATAGTCTGGCTTTCCTAGGTACTCGATTGCTATAACTGGCTTGATATGAAGTTCTACTACCAGTGACCCTAGCCATTGCCAGGGGAAAATCTGAATTCTCCTTGAAGCAGGAGACATCAAACTAGGCCTCAATTATTTTTGTAATTAATTTTTTCCTATAAAATATTTGGAACTCAATAAAAAAATAACCGGAAGGGAAGTGTTCCTGGCACTTTAAATTTCATCTCTCAAATATCATTCTGTCCATGGAGCTTAGCTTTTACCTTGGGGCCAATAAAAGGCTTTAAGGAAGGGCTTGGGATATAGGAGGAAACTTTTCTGGAGGGAAACCTCTGGGAGCTATATGAAGGTTGGGTTAGTACTAAGAATTATTTTAACCCACTTCCACTTAAACAATTTACTGGATTAATCAACTTGCAAGATTAAATGCTGCTCTTAATTCTCTCTATAAAACCTTCTGATTGACGTAGACAGCTGGCACCTTTATGTACCTATGTGGGAGTCAGTGGGTTGCACGTTTGGGTGACTTGCATCAGTTATCAAATTATTCACTCCAGTTATACAGCTCTTACCATAGTGGTATAGTTTAGGTAAATATTATGTAAGCTAACAAAGTACTACAAGGAAAGGGCAATTTTTTGTTCCAATGAAAGTAGACTGAATATTTTAGAACAACTCAAAGTTGTGCATATGAAAGAACAGCCATCAAGTAAGATGTAAGCAAGAGAATTACAATGCTTTAGGAAAACTGAAAAATTTTTAGAAGGATTCTGTATTTAGACTATGTCTCAAATACTTTAAAGATTTATTTAAGTGGAAATCATATTCGATGGAAGTCATGGATCCCTATTGCCATTGAAATTCTGATATGTGAAAGATGATCACATAAAAACATACATATTAAAAAAAAACATACATATAACATTACTACTATTAAATAGTGCAATGACATGAATACTTTACATTAATATGAGATTTAATAGTATTATATTATTAAATAATAAATGATGATGATTATATAATATAATTATATCATATTAATGTTAACAAATAATGGCAGAACATGTTATCATAATATTAGTTAATAACAACAATATAAAAAACAATAGAGTTGTTTTTACCATCTATTCCATATATGAACATCCTATAACCTTAATGACTAGTTTAAGACTAGTCACAGAGTAGGCACTCAAGATTACACAATTAATGAATAAATCAATATGAAATCTTTCAGTATTGCAATCATTCTTCTCAGGTATCTCTCAAATTTGTCAATATCAGCTGAAAAATGTGACGCTAACAAATGGACACCTGAGTAGTAGGTGTGCTCTCAACAGCAATGGTCCCATTTTCTCACAGAACTGATTCATAAGGCACTTGACATTCAATAAACCTATAAATCTTGTTTCACACAAACTGCTCTTATTCTAGGTTATCACTCATCCTGGACATGTGTAATTGATTTTTAGAACCTTGGTATTGGATCCTTAATTAACTTATTCATTTAAGAATTCCACAAACTTTTATAGAGTGCCTACTATGTATCAGACACTGGCCTTACTATCCTTATAAATAGCCACTTTATTCATTTTGACATACTCATTAAATTGCTTGAGCTATTTTGGACTCTTGAATTTATCATATAAAATACTGCCAACTGTTTTCCAATTGAAAATTTGATAAATATGTTATCTATGTAATGCCATTGAGTGAAGATAAAAAGACAGCAGAAACCACTGGAATAATCTGTCTAGGTTGTCATATTCCTATTCTCATCTAGCTGATACTGGATGTGGAACAATTATAACAAGGCTGAATTTCAGGTATCTGTTATAATTTAGGGATATCTTGGTGCTCTGGGTAACATGTAAGAGGCGATTTAAGAAAATAGATGAGAAAGTTCTATCCCAAAGGGGACAAGAGAAGCAGTTAGGAACATTAATAATAAAGTGATATCATTGTACTACTGAGAAGAAAAAAAAAAAAAAAAAAAAAAAAAAGGAACATTTGTAATGTGGGAAGGAAAACCCAGGGAAAGGATGCATTAGATTCCTAGAGATGGAAGGCTCACCTTTAGAAGCTCCCTAGAGAAACCATAGGTGGCCATGACAGATTTCTTAGACCATTCTAAGTTTATCTTGCCCGAATGTGCCAAGTAGTTTTCATAGGAGTAAAGCTGAATGGAAATGGTTTGACATCAATCTACAAATCAACCGTCTTTTTTATCATCAAATCTGGTTGGGTCCTTACTTCACTTCAATTATTGAGAAAAAGTGTTAATTAATTGTAAGAGTAGGCTTTCTTGACCTCCAAACTAAGGAATGGCCAATCAGACATTGTATTATAACCTTCCAGCCACATTTCAGAAATGTATGTATAAAGATAATTTGCTCTTCCCGGTCAAAGGGTTCAAGGGCTTTTCTGATGATCTCAACTGGAATCTGGTCTAGAAATGCCTGTTCTCAGGTCCTGGTCTCCTTTGCTTAAATTTCTTCAAAATCAGTAGTTTCTCTGCCCTACTGGCAGAAACCTCATTGCCTTAAACATAAGATCCTGGGACAAGGTGCAAGTGAAAATGTTCTAAAATGCATTAATTCAATATTTATTGACCACTGATTATATGTCAAGTATTCTTCTAGATGTTTGTAGCACATCAACA
>CAUYPK010074676.1:0-61189 GCA_963574355.1 Loris lydekkerianus
TAAGTCTTGGTAGGTGGTGTACTTCCAGGTACTGGTCGATTTCTTTCAGATTTTCATATTTCTGAGAGGAGAGTTTCTTGTAGTATTCATTAAGGATTTTTTGAATTTCTGAGGGGTCTGTTGTTATTTCATTGTTACCATTTCTGATTGATAAAATTAGAGATTTTACTCTTTTTTTTCCTGGTTAAGTTGGCCAAAGGTTTGTCTATTTTATTGATCTTTTCAAAAAACCAACTTTTGGATTTATTGATCTGTTGTATAATTGTTCTGTTTTCAATTTCATTTAGTTCTGCTCTGATTTTGATTATTTCTTTTCTTCTGCTGGGTTTGGGGTTGGAGTGTTCTTCCTTCTCCAGTTGCTTGAGATGTCCCATTAAGTTATCAATTTCTTCTATTTCTGTTTTCTTGAGGAAGGCTTGCAGTGCTTCAATTTCCCTCTTAGGACTTCCTTTGCAGTCGCCCAGATGTTCTGTTAATTCATGTCTTGATTGTTGTTTTGTTCCAAAAATTTGGTGATTTCCTTCTTAATCTTGTGTATAACCCATCTATCCTTTAGCATAAGGGTGTTTAACTTCCAATTTTTTGTATGGGTATGCAGGTTCCTGTTGTTATTTAGTTCAACCTCTATTCCATGATGGTCTGAGAAGATGCAAGGAATAATTTCTATTTTTAAAAAATTGCTGAGGTTAGATTTGTGGCCTAGGATGTGGTTGATTTTGGTGTATGTTCCATGGGCTGATGAGAAGAATATGTATTCAGTTTTTTTTGGGATGAAATGTTATGTACATGTCTGTTAAGTCCAGATGTTGAATGGTTAAGATTAAATCTAAGATTTCTTTGCTTAGCTTCTTTTTGGGGATCTGTCCAACACTGCTAAAGGGGTGTTAAAATCTCCAACTGGTATGGAACTAGAGGAAATCAAGTTCATGTCTGTTAGAGTTTCTCTTATAAATTGAGGTGCGTTCTGGTTGGGTGCATAAATATTAATAATTGAAATCTCATCATATTGAGTATTACCTTTAACAAATATGAAGTGTCCATTCTTATCCTTCCATATTTCAGTTGGTTTAAAGCCTATTGCGTCTGCAAATAGGATTGCAATGCCTGCTTTTTTCTGCTTTCTATTTGCCTGGAATATAGATGACCATCCCTTCACCTTGAGTCTATATTTGTCTTTTAATGTAAGATGCAATTTAATGTAGCAGATATCTGGCTTGAGTTTTTGTATCCAGTCAGCTAACCTGTGCCTCTTTAGAGGACAGTTTAAACCATTCACATTAATTGAGGATATTGATAATCCTTTCAAGAGTCCGGTGGACATTTTTAATCCTTTTACGACTGTGGAAATTGGATTTTGATCAAAATTTTCTGGGTAGCTTTACTTTTGTGGTGGAGGATTACGCTGGTCTTTATGGAGGATAGGTCTGAGAATATCCTGGAGAGCTGGTTTAGTTATGGCAAATTTCTTCAACATGTGAATGCCATTGAAGTATTTAATTTCTCTATCATAAATGAAACTCAGTTTAGCTGGGTACAGGATCCTGGGTTGAAAGTTATTTTGTTTTAGGAGATTAAAAGTCAATCACCATCCTCTTCTAGCTTCAAAGGTTTCAGCAGAGAGAGCTGCAGTTATTCTAATATTCTGGTCTTTGTGGGTGATGGTTTTCTTTTGTCTGGCTGCTTTCAGAATTTTTTCCTTCATATTAACTTTAGTGAAATTGATTATGATGTGTCTGGGGGATGTCTTATTTGGGTTGAGTCTTGCTGGAGTTCTGAAACTGTCTGCTATCTGAATTTCAGAATCTCTTGACATGTCTGGAAAGTTGTCTTTCATAATCTCATGCAGAAGAGACTCTGTGCCTTGTGAAGCCACTGCGTCGCTTTCGGTGATCCCTATAAGACAAATATTGGTTTTCTTCTAATTATCCCAGAGCTCTCTGAGAGAGTGGTCTGTTTTTGCTCTCCATTTCCCTTTTTCTTTGAGGGTTTGGGATCGTTTGAAAGCTTTGTCTTCAATGTCAGAAATCCTTTCTTCTGCTTGCTCCATTCTGTTACTGAGGGATTCTACTGTGTTTCTCAGATCTTTGAGGAATGCAACTTCTTGTCTCAATGTGTCAAAATCTTTGGTCATTTGGTCTTAGACTTTGTTGAATTCTTGAGATATCTTTTGGGTTACTGCTTGGAATTCTAGTTAGATCTTCTTTGTTATTTAGATTCTGAATTCGATTTCTGACATCTCAGCTATTTGTTTTTGCATGGGATCTTGTGCTGTGTCTGCCCCATTGATCCTTGGGAGAGTTGATCTACTCTGATTATTCATATTGCCAGAGTTTTTCTGTTGGTTTTGCCTCATGATTATTTTTCACTATTGCCTCTGGCCGTCCTCAGAGTTGGGGAGGTGTCTCTCCAAGATTAGACCCCAGCGGGATCATTCTATTGTAGCTGGATCTTTGTACGGAGTGAACCTGTGTAGTTACTCTGGGGCTGCCCCAGCCAGGGAGATCTGGTTGCAGAAGCAGCTCCGGAGTGTGACACACCCAGATCTAGCAACAGGGCAGGAGGTGGTGCGCATGGTTCTGAGAGTGCCTGGCACCCACTGACTTTGGCTTAGAGAGCCCAAGACTCCAGCAGTCTCTGGCCAAGAGAAGGGCTCTGCGCAGAGACAGGGAGGGCTCTGGAGGGCACGTAGCTACTGGAGTCCCTGGCTAGACGAGCAGGCCAGTGTGGAGGCAGGGAGGGTACAGGAGGGAGGATGCAGTGTTGCGTGACTCCCACAGTTCCTGGTGAGGGCATGTGGAGGCCTGGTGTGCGTAGGTTGTGGGTTGGGGGTAGTGGTACAGATCTTATGGAGGTCTGGGTGGTGCCAAGCCCAGGAGTTTGAGGTTGCTGTAAGCTGTGATGCCACAGCACTCTACCCAGGACAACAGCCCATGGCTCCAGTGTGCCAAAACCTGTCTCACTCTGCCCCTGAGGGTTAAGGCTATAGGTAGCTTAGTTCCTGCTTTTAGGCTGCTCAGTCACTAGGTTACTAGCTCCCATCCAATCCTTACTCTGTGACCCCAAGGGTGGAGCTTGCCTGGGCAGTTCTCTCACAATGGCTCCCTGCGGCCCACAACCGAACACTAGTAGCTCTGTCCAGCTCAGCAGCTCAGTCTGGGGCCCTAGACTATGCCCAAAGTTCTCTGCACTCCTGCTCAAACTCTCCCCAAGGCAGTTCAACTGAGTGCCAAGTCCAAAAACACTGAAACAGTTCACAGGTAAGGCCTTTGCAGTTTGTAGTCTCATTGCTGCTTATACTTACGGCTGCCGGCGAGATTAGGTCGATCGAACACGCAACCACTTGCCAGTTTTCCACTGTTTTTGTCCTCCTCTTGGGGTCCAGAAGTCCCTTGCTGACTCTGTATCCTCAAAGGGATGATTATAGGCAGATCCTACCAGCCAGAGATGCCTGGAGTCTTATCTCCCCAGACTCACCGTGCCCAATTGCAGGGAAGCTATTTGTTACTCAGCCACCATCTTCCATCTCAAGGTCAAAAGAAGGATTTTTAATAACCAGCTTTTTATACTTTATATGCCCTGCGTCCCCACCCCACCCTTGACCCAGTGGCTTCTATGTAGGTGAATTGTGTGTTTGCTAATTTTCCAGGATCATTTTCTGTCTGTCTGTGATTTAAAGAGGAGCAGTGGTAGAATCATGAGGGAGCCATTCTCTGGGCAAGTAAGCTAGACATCTGACTTCATGCAAATTACTCATCACACTCTTCCAGATCCACAGGACTTTCTGAAACTCAAGGGCTATGTAAAATTGCATGCAATTTGGAGCATAGAGTGGGAAAAAAAGAGGAATTTGGAATTCTACCAGGTTGTGGTCTGTGGCTTGTGTAGGGAATGGGTTCAGAAGGTCAAGGGTAGCTGGTACTAGAAAATAGTAGAGGTTACTCCTCTTACTCTTCCTCAAGAAAGTCAAAACTGATGGGTGAGATGGAAGCAAGGAAATGGCCCTATTCCTTCAGGTTTTTGTTTAATTAAGTCTTGCTTTTCTCCTTCATTAATTTATGATTTAATTTTTGTGTTGAAGATGGATCATTTTCATGTAATGCCTCTTTAATGTGTCTGGCATGTGTCTTTTTTTTTTTTTTGACTGATAGAAGGTATTCATTACATAGACTTCTATTCTCTCTGTTCTTGGGTCTTCAATTCTACATACTTCCCAAATAGTGACTTTAGGAATTCCAGGACATGACCTGTGCCTATGTCTAATCCATGTGCACCTATCTAGAAGCTTTGGCAAATAGAGCATTATAATGATCATATGGCACCACAGTGTATCCTTTCAACTATTCCTCACTTTAGAATTTTTGTTTTTTCTTTGAATTTTCTATTACCTGTTATCATATCTCATCAAAGTAAAGTCATATTCTTAATAAACTGTGGAATATTTATCCAGATTAGAGTTTGTAATTGAGGCAGGAATGTCTTTGGTTATTTTTGTAGAGCTTGAAATCAAAATCTCAAAAGTTTTGACATGTACAAAATAATATATTTTTCTATTTATTAACTTAACTTCTACTTTGTGTCCACTTCCTAATTCCTCTTGGTGGAAAAAGCAAACTTCAGTCAAATTAGTTTCTCTACCCTCATTTCCTCTGACTGGCATCTATATCTCAGCTCCATTTATGGTGCCATGCTGGGGGGTGGGAGCATCTGATTTTCTATTTTCATCACTGCAATCTGGTGTCTGTTAAGCTGTATCTCCCATTTCACCTGCTCCATAAATTTCTACCCACTCAGGAAGGTGTAGGTATATACCTTGCTTCTGACCATAGGAGTTCTCCAGTTCCAGTTCTCCATCTGTTATGAACATCCTTCTATAAAACACTGGCAATGTTTTGCTGATTTAATTTACTAGACTGGGACTTGGGAATTACTATGAACTTTCTGGAGAAATGAAGGTCCTTTAACCTTCTTTGTTCTTCCTGGATGCATAGGAAAACTTTCTCATACATAACATACAGAATTTGCCAGTTTTCCAGAATGTTCTCTGTGGCTGGAGGATATACTTCTTCTGTGTCTTAGATTTCCATACAAAACCATGAATTCTGATATTCCACCCCTCCCCCAACCCAAGTGAACTTGGGGCAAGGGATAAGGTATAGGAACTTCTTCATATATTTATATATATATATATTTTTCTATTTTTCTTTTTCTTCTTTCTCTTTCTTTCATTCTCCCTATTTGGAAAATTTTTTCTGAACTTTAGGGATTAAAAGCATTGTTGTGATTTTGTATTCTTGTATTCTTTAAAATCTATTTTGTTTCTGGATACTAGCTTTTTTTGTTGTCATTTTTGAATTTCAAAAGCCAAGATTTGTTTGTTGCCATCTGCAGCATGATACCTCTCCAAGGCAATGCTGGGAGAATGGCTGTATTCTAGTTTGGCTGAAGTTGGGGTGAGGGTAGCTGTGGGGGGGAACTAGAGAAATAAAACTTGTGGGAAAAACAAATTGGCTAATAAATGAAAATATTTTCTCACTATCTTAATTCATGATATCATCTGAATATAATTTTAGGTTTACAAAAGAATAATAAAGGATGATAGAGTTTATAGGATGAGGGTCAATGAGGGTGTGAAGCAAATTAATAAATTTGATTATAAAAATGTGCTTTGAATTTAGGTTTTTGTTCAGTTTCCATAAACCAATAATAGAAAATTTCACATAGGCATAAACTATATGGAACATTGAACAGACTAGATAATAAGTACAAGAAAACATGCTGATCTAACTTGTGTTTTGGAAATTTCAAGGTTTGAAAGTACATAAATGATATTTATGTATAGCCATGACTTTTATCATAAGCATTTGGCTTAGTTTCTGGTGTTCTGATTTTTTTTGGTCCCATACATGATTTTTAATTTTTTTTTTTTAGAAATATTTCCTCTTTGTGCAAGTTGGTTTGCTCTTAGTTGATAATTAGGGTCATTAATTGCCTTTTACCTTGACTCTTATTTAAATCTAGATTCCCCTGGGTCATGAAAGCCTAGAGTTCCATTTCCCCCACAATGAAGCTACTCACGGTGAGCACAGGGGTTGGTAGTGCACTCTGTGTAACAGAAGGCACCACTCCTGGAGGGAGAGAGAGAACAAAGCTTGAGATCTGAGGCTGAGTTTCCCCAATGCTCAGAGGGTAAGAAAATAGAAGCAATTACATCAAGAAAATAAGTCTTGCATTCCATGTTCTATTTCGGATACATTAGAATTAGAAAGAGAAATTCTAAGACTTATTATGTGATTTTGATTTTTGCTTATAAAACTTTTAGGTAGTTGGATGTGAGAAAGTTATTGATATGTGTTGATGAAAATAAGTATGCAAGTATACTAATACTTATACACATGTAATAATTATATATATACTAGTAAGTATATGTAAGTGTATATATGCATGAGTAAGTATATATTCACTAAGTATATATACTAATTAGTGTGTATGTGTGTATATATATATATATATATATATATATGCTACATGTTTTAGTGTGTGGGTAAATATATATATATACATATATATTATATATGTATATATATTCACTAATTTCTATGTATGTATGTGTACTGTATTTGGGATAAGAGAAAGGATAAAAAGGAATTAAGATGTGTTGAATGCTCCTAACTGGAGTATTAGCTGTATGAAAGGCATTTACATTCATACTTTCAGTAAATATTTATTGACTTAGATATGCACCATGCATTTTGGGGGAAGTTATTGAATATAAATTGGTGAGCAAAAATAAATATAGTCCTTGCTTTCACTAAATTCACAATCTTGTAGTAGAAAGCTCAATTAAGTCATGTTAAACATTTAAAGTAAAATAGTGTGAAGTATAATGAAGGAAAATACATGAGGCTATATATTCTGTAATAGAGTATTCCAAGGTGGGGCTTATTAGAGTACTGCTAAAATCTGTAGGTCAATTCCATCCAAATATAAATACTGGCATGTAACTGATAATATATAATCATTTAATAAAATAATTTGGGTTATTTTAACAGTCATACTGATTGCTGCTAGGATTACCTTCTAGGGACACCTGGCCCTCTCCCCACGATGCTCTGGATTACCTCAACTCAGACCACATCACAACCCTAAAGACTGAGGTCTCTAGGATAATGATCTAGTGGAGGGTATGCACTGTGATTGGTTGATTTCCATGCCATAACTGTTAACTATTTTTAATGTCACCCAAGTCATACAGAAAATAGCTTCTAAGCAGAAGAGCTGTAGCTTCTAAAAAGAGAAGCTATAATGAGGAGTTAAAGTAGAAAGTTCGTGAGGTAGGAAGGGTGCACTGAGGGAATCAACGTGCATAGGCCCTCTTGTGTGAGGATCGGAACACACACATCTGCGGAATAAGGTCAGTGTGACTGAAACACACAGGGGAATATGGAATACAGTGATACAGAGCTTGAAAGCTGATAGGAGCCAGGTAACAGAAGGTCTTAAAATTCACAAATCAACTGTTCAGACTTAAGAGAAAGAAACAGCAATAAGGGGATTTCTGTAATGGATGGTGTGATGGCTAATTCTGTGATTTCTTGACAGGGCCATGGGGTGCCCAAATATTTGGTTAGATGTGATTCTTGGTGGGGTTTTATGGGTGTTTTTGGATGAGATTAATATGTGAATTGGTAAAGTGAGTGAAGCAATCGCTTCTCACTATTATGGGCAGGCCATATCCAGTCAGCTGAAGGCCCATACAGAACATAGAGGCGGATTCTCCTGTAAGTGAGAAGGAACTCTTCCTGCCTAACTGCTTTAAACTGAGATTTCATTCTTTCCGCCTCAGATTCCACCAAAAATATGAGATCTTTTGGTGTCTCCAGTACTGGATTTTGGAATGAAGCTACCCTATTCAGGTTTCCTGGGTCTATAGTTTGCTAAATGCAGATATTGGAATTTCTTAGCCTACATAATCTCATAAACCAACTTTTATTTACATATATATGTGTGTGTGTCTTTATATATATATGTACACATGTATATATGTGAATATATACGTATATATATATATATATATATATATAGGCACGTATTCATTCCTAGACCTACTGAACTAATACATATGTGAGGTAGATGTCTGGTCTATGAAAATTAGGTCAGCTTAAGGTGGTCAATGTAGGGAGGTGGTCTGCTATGGAGGTGCTACTGGATATATCTGCATATCTATCTATATACTACCTATCTATTTATTTGTCTTCTATGGGTTCTATTTCTCTGGAGAACCCAAACTAACACAGGTAGCATAATCAAATTAGGGTTTGGGAAATAGCTCTGGCTAAGATAGAGAATAACTTAATGGAAATAAGAATGAGGCTGAAAAGACTTTTAGAAGGCTAATGAGCTAAGAATAAAAGTAGTTCATTCTGCAGCAGTAGTCCTCAATGAGAATGGCATGCCCCTTCAAGGATAACTTTGGAAGTTGATTAAAATGTTTTCTTCTGTCTATTTTTCAGTGGAGTGACTAATGGCACTTATTGTTAAGTATGGTCCAGACTTAAGCATATTTTGAATTCTCCACTCAAAAGCAAAGACTTAAATATAAATGAAAAACCTGCCTAGAAACCTATTTACATTTTATTTATCTTTTTTACTTAATTTTTATTAAATCATAACTATACATTTATGGGGTACAATATGATGATTTGATATACAATGTGGAAGGCTTAAATCAAACTAATTAACATAACCGTCACCTCACTTACTTATTTTTGTGGTGAGACACTTATAATACACTGTTAGTTATTTGGAAATGTAACTTCAATGTGTACATTAAGTGAGATCTTACCAAACATCCCACCTCAACTCGCCCTTCTGCTGCCCTCTCAGGTCCTTCCTCTCCCCTCTTTCTGGACTATCTTTGTGTTTTATCATTTTGTATGAATGTGTGTTTGTATGTGGGTTTCATAATAGTATGAGTACACTGGATACTTTCTTCCTCACATTCTTGAGATACTTTAGTAAGAAGGATATATTTCACTATGTTCTAGCTCCATCTAGGTAAACATAAAGATGTAAAGTCTCCCTCTTTTATGGCTGCATAGTATTCCATGGTATACATATTTGTTTATCCATTTGTGGGTTGACAGGACAGGCACATGGCCTACAAACACATGAAAAAATGCTCATCATTTTAATCATAAGAGAAATGCAAGTCAAAACCACTTTGAGATATCACCTAACTCCAGTAAGATTAGCCCACATCACAAAATTCTATTTACCTTTTACACATAGTAGTTTTGCATAATTCAACTATACACTGGATTTTCTAAGACCAAGAATGTGTGCATCTACTATGTAAATGAAGAGATAACTGTACTTTAGTTTCTTTGGGAAATTACTAAGAGTTTTAGCCATTTTGGAAAATCACAGCACTAAAGATAATGCAGTTCATAGTATCTGAGTCTAATACAGTGGCCCATGTAACTTTGTAGCTGTCAGATTTGCATAGATTCTTTATGTAAGTGTAAATTTCTGCAATGATGTTAAGTCTTCTGGACTAGCTAACCACACTTGACATTTATGCATTGAAACAGGGTCTCATTCTGTCACCCATGCTGGAGTATAGTGGCATCATCATAGCTCCCTGTACCCTCGGCCTCGCAGGCTGAAGAGATCCTCCTACCTCACCCTCCTAAGTACAGATATGTGCCACTGAGTCCAGCCCTACATACTTATTTAGTATATTCTATTTCCCTTTATACGTACATACGTATTTAATATTTCTAATTATTTTGGTTTGGTTTTGAAATTTTGCATGTAACTCTGGTTATGTTAATTATATATATATTATAGTATAAATTTATTTCAGTAGATTAATAGAGGTATTATACAAAATTAGCTGTAAAAAGGAGGCATTGGTCTGAGACAGTTGGGATTCACTGGCCTTGATTCAGGTTTCCATCAGTAGTGATGGAAAAAATGGTGAGAGTCCAAGATTATTAAAGAGGTGGAATTAATAAGAAGTGATGAGTGATTAGATGTGAGACTGGGATGGGTTGCGAGGGAAGAGTCAGCAGTGACTCATGGATGGTGGCTTTTGCACAAGTATGTGGAGGGAAGTTCCATTCACTGAGTTAAGGGACCCTGAAGAGGACTTGTCTTGGGAAGACAGCAGAGAGCCAGTTTGGGCGCGCAGGCCTGTGCAGTCAGATACACTACGTGGAAATAGCAATTGGGGAAGAGGTGTGAGCTAGCAGCGTACATCTGGCAGTCATCACATTAGGCAGACTGATTGGGTTGTGAGAGAAAAGACGCAATTCCTCCTCTCCTCCATCTACATCTGAGCCTTGGAGAATTCCAGCACTTCATGATACCTTACATTAGATTCTCACCACAACGTGTTAGAGAGGCATTTCTTACTGGTCTCATGTTAGAGCCAAGAAAATAAATACTAATGGAGATTTTTCTGGCTAAAGTCACCAGAAGATTTGTGGATTGTGAATTGGTAAAACAGGTTTAAGTCCATTTTCCGTGCTTTGGGGGTATATCACTGAACAAATAAAATCTCTTTCTTAGGGAATTCATACTGGCAAAGCCTAAATAATCAATAGTGAGTAACTACTATAATATTGTTGGGATGCAGTTCTTCTTGTGTGCAGCACACCTTGCTAGTGAGGTACTGACTGCCGTTTTTCTAGCTGTTCTTAACAAGAATAATTGTACAGTGAATAGCCTTGAAGATAGATAGTAACTCCCTTTGGAACAAAGAGTAGCCATATTTATGACTTACTACCAAAAACTGAGGTTTCTTGATCTGAAGGTTAACCTCCTGTATCCTGTTATGCAGTGGGTGTGATCTGTCCACCTCACCCCATGCTATGTGAGGCCAGGGGACCTGATGTCCATCCCCTGCTGTGTCCTAATGAATAAAATAATTTGTCTCTGACCCACTTTTATATATTCTGCCAGCTTCCGTGAAATGGTGGTAGGCTGATTTGAAAATTCTTGACAATGCAATAGTATGTTAAATACTTACCTAAGAAATTGATAACAGGAATGGGGGGGGGTGAAGAAGAGAACAATGTGAAGGGAAATAGGAGTGGCAAGGTGGGTTTGGGTGTTCTGATTTTAAATAATGCCAGGTGTGTTCCATTTAAGAGGTAAGCAAAGATCTGAAGGACTGGGAAGAATGCTGTGCACATACAGAGGGGAGACCATCCCAAGCCAAGAAAAAAGTCAATGCAGGTGCCCTAAAAGTCCATGAGGAGGAGAAGAAAGGGGAGGTGAGGCCAGATCAGTGGTGGAAACCACTTCAGAAAGCTCATGCCGGGTGTTGGGGAACTGCGTTTTAATTCTGAGTGAGCGTAGAGCCCGTACTGAGCAGCAGACGAAGATGGTCCCACCACCGTGTGAACAGCACGTTAGCTGCTTGGCTGCAGCTACTCCAGAGGGAAGCATCTGCAGAAGCAGAGGACGATTTAGGAGAGACTTACCATAAGCCAAGGGTCTTATTATATTATTCTCCAGTAGCTTTTTCGATCAGGGTAAGAAAATTTTGCCTTTAAAAAATTTATTATTAGTACTAGAATATTTGCTCCCTACTGCAGAACTTAGCATGCACTTAAAATAGTCTTTTCCTAAACTCTGCAAAATTTAATGTTATAACTATTCAAGCGCAGTGATCATTTTTCCGGATTCTTAGATTCTTAGAATATTCTTAGAATATTCTGGGATATTCAGGAGACATTAGGATCATAGGTGACAATGACCAACAGCTTTGGTGAAAGTAACGATGGCTGTGGAACAAAACAAACAACCCCCCAAACAGCATTTATTAACCAAGTCAGTGTCAACTATACCAGCTTATATTATGCCTTTATTAAAATACGAATTACTCTGGGATTCTAATAGACAACATTAACTCAGCAGGTGCAATAGATGATTGTGAAAGAGGGAATTATTTTAATACAATCTACCATTTCATTGTTGTTTTTTTTTTTTTTTGCCATTTAAAGATGATAGGATTTGAATTCCATTTGTGTGTGCTGGCACCTGCAGCATTATCTTTACTAAATACCACGAAATAGATTTTCTATACTACTCCAACCAGGAGACTTCATTACGATATCTCTCTGAGGAGCCTGAGAAGAGGTGATTTTTGTCACTGCATCAGCACTATAACAACCTCTCAATAGGTGGTTCACTGACTAATTTGAACCAGAGTTCCATGGCAGTCTTACAGCACAGTTTGGATAAAATGGTAATTGTTATTAAATCAGTGCATGTTCTAAATGCAAGCCTGACTTTACCACAGAGATGGAGCAGGTGGCCACCCTCCAAATGCAAAACATTACTGGGAACAAAATGCAAAATGACCAGTGTGTGAGTCAAAGAAAGGGATTTGGAAAGAGTAGGCAATTTCCAGTTTGCCTAGGGTAAGCAAAACTCCACAGTCAACTGCTGACTACATGGATTAGCAAATTCAAACATTTTCAGGTTAGAGAGAGAGAAGAATTTGCAAATGAACTGACAATGGATTTAACAGGTTTTAGCCTGAGGTAGCTTAAAATTTTGAACAGCACTTGCACAGGAAAGGGGGGCAATCTCCAGACAAGCACTAATATTGGATCAGCCTTGCTAGTACTTACAGACCCCCGGTTTCTCTGACTCTCCAAATTATTGTTGACTTTTTCGGCATATTTCTAATTGGGTCACGTAAAATAAGCATACTTCCTCTAAGAAAACCTTATATACACATAGCATGTTCACACAAATCAAATATTCTGTTTTCTGTCTTCAGCTATTAAAAATATTGAAATATGTCACGCTCACGACACAATGAAAATATTCAAAGTGCAAAGTGAAGCACATCCAAATATGGTCTCACATCTCTAGACACTGAATGTATATATTTCACACAGAAATATATCTGTTCAAATACCAATAAGACAAACTGGATTTTCAACGCTATGAGTCAGAACCGTTTTTCAATCTATATTGCCAGCCGAAAACGAGCCATTGGTCACTTTTGCAGTAATACGGTATTACAGGCAGATGTTCCACAAGCAAAATGATTTTGATGAGTGGAAATTTCAGGGCACTTTTGTCTTGATTGAGCTTATGAAGAAAATGATTTTTACCTTATACCGCTGAAGCTAGGGCACGCATATTGGCTGAGCTACAAGCCATGTGCCCTGTAAAAGGAGGCCTCAATACCCGGGCTCACAGAGATTCCCAATTGATACCTCCATGGCACAGTGAGAGGCTTATGTTCTTTTAACTCCAAGGAGAGGAATTACTTTTGCAGAGCTAGGACAGGATACCTTGGGTTTGCCTGAGAAATGGGAAGGACTGCGAAGTTGACAGAGATCAGCCCTGCAAGGCTAGGAGAAAGCATCCAGGGCTCATCTCTAAGAGGAAAGTCCCCTTGATCTGTCTGTCTGTCACGTGGGAAGGTCAGAGGATGAAGTGGAAGGTGGAGGGAGTGGTAGGACGCAGGCCACTTTCTCTGCTGCAACAGAGATTGATGGGAAGTCAAAGGAGTTCGTGTCAGAGGGGCTTATTTTCTCAGAGAATTTCAAGGCAAAGCAGAATCCTGGGAGTTGAGTGGGTAGGCAATGGGAAGATCATAGACTTGAAGAAAGAACTGAGGGTTTAACACAGTCTAAGCAAAGAACAAGATAGGAAACCTGAAGAGGGGGACACAGTGAAGTGTTGGGGCAGGATTAGTGATCTAGATGAGTTTCTCTTGTGTTTTGCAAATAAATTAGAAGCACAATTGCAAAAGATGAGAGCTTCAGAAGCATTTTGAGCACAATATTCATATTTGAACTGGACAGCCCTCATTCACGTGTGTGAGCATCAGCACTTTTAAAAAGTTAGGTTATTGCATCTTATAAAAATGCACACTCTGGTGATTGCACAAATATATGTGTGTTATAAAAGGGCATAAAATAGTAGAACTATCATGTACAATGTAGCAAAATCCAATTTCTGGTTTCAGATTGTGTAGCTACTCTAATTCTGGAGGATGCAATGGTTGGGTGAATTTGGGTGAAGGGTGAACTGAATTACCTTACAACTGCTTGTGAACTTAAAAATCATTACAAAATAAGTAAAACAGCAACAACAACAACAACAACAAAACAACAACAACAACAAAAAAAAAACACCAGCCTCTTCACAGAGCTGAACATATGTTTTGGTGTGGTGTACAAAAGTATGTGAGACATGATGAAAAACTGTAAATTAACATCTCTATTTCCAATGTTTCCACTCACCAAGCACTGTAATTATATTACAAATGAGAACTTTAAGTTCCATGTTAAAAATATGGTATCATACTTTTGGTAGTTGTTGCTGAGGGAAGCACATTTGCCCACTTTCATTAAAAGAGGTTACTTTCTCACAAATTGTGTAACAAGGGCCTGCAACCACCTTTAATTGATTAGAATGGAGTCAAGAATGTTCTTTCAAGTGCAGAGGGCATAAAAGAACATATAAATTGTTGCCTGAATGCCAAGAACAACTATTGATTACTAACTACAATTTGTGTTTTTGAACATGAGAAAAGCCTAGCAGGATGCAACTCAGCAACAAAGAAACCTACATTCACCTTGTTGCGGTCAAGTCAGCTCCCTCCAGCTCCAAACAGGCGAAGTTAAGAAAGCTGAGAAAATGATTGTCATGAAGACTTTACCTTGGCATCATAAACTCCACACGTAGAAGCCTGGCATAGCAACACTAATGAGAAACTTACCTATGAATATTTTAAAATCAAATCTGAACTAGAATAGAAAAGGTTTCCTTTGTGTAGGTTGGATGGTTAACTGAATTTAGCTGTCATTGTAAGTATTGCTTCAGATATGATTGGTAAAAATACTGTTCTAAGTATACCACTTATACATATTTCAGAGTATGTGATGTTGTGTAAGTACTAAACTGTTCTCTAGAGCACAAAATGCAAAATGGTTAAGTTGCCTCAAAGAACCCATGGTTGGAGGGAACACTTTAATCATCTAAAAATATAATTACTGCAAATTCATTTTTCTAATTCTTTCCAAAACCCTTAAAAGTTGAAGATCATGAGGCTTTCTCAAGTACTTTCTCAATATGTCAGTTTGATGCACATTCCTGAGTCAGACAGTTAGTGTCTCCAGATGTGCTGAACTGGCAAGGTTGTCAGGTGTCCTTTTATTCTTTTTTTTTTTTTTTTTTTTTTTTGAAAGAGAGGAAGATCCATGAGGAAAAGCTGGAATGTCGACAGCTGGAAGTCCTGATACGTTGCTAAACAGTTTGCATATTTCTATAAGGTGGTATGAAAACTGCAGGGGTTCCAAAGTGTAATGTTTAAAAAAGAAAAAAAAAAATGAAGCAAAAAAAGGCTACACTTATGTTGAGTATAGACTAAAACAGTGAAGTAGCTTTATGGTTTTTAATAGTGTTTATACACGAATAATTCCCCTGTCTGGAACCTCTCCCCTGAATTTTAGATTCATAAATGCAACATCTACTCACCATAACCGTGTGCATTTCTTTCTAATAGACATCCCAAACTAAATGTGTCTGAAATACATTTCCAGGTATTCCCCCCTAAATTAGCTCTACCCTGTCTCAGTTGATGGCACACCAGTTATTCAGGGAAAAATCTTAAATTATTTTTGATTCTTGCCTTTCTAGCACATCCAATGCCCAGTTTCAATAGGACAGTTTGCTGATTCTACCTGAAGATATGTACAGAATCCTACCATTTCTCAGTTTCTCCATCGTTCCTGCTTTAGTGCCAGCCACGATTTTTTCTTCCCTAGATAATTACAGTAGCCTCTTGACTGTCTCTCTGCTTCTCCCTGCATGCTTCTCTAATTTCTCTAGGGGTACTAGAAAGTAGAAAGCAGACCATGTGAATAAACTACACTCATCAATCAAGTAGAGTAAATCAAGTAGAATAAATCTTGAAAATGATGTATGAAAACAGTGGATTGAACAAGATTGAACATGTGCATAAATGAATTAAAAGTTTAAGCTAATGATGTATTTTATAAATGATTACTTATGTGTAGAGTACACATGTAAATACATAATCTGGAGGAAAACACAAAACTTATGACAGCATTTGTCTGCAACTTGAGAGGAAGGAAGAGAAAATAATAGGACTGCACAAGAGACTAAAGAATTATCAATGTAAATTATCAACTTTAATAGTGGATATTATAAAATCAGCCTCAGAATAAAAGATGACAATACAATACTTTACTAAGAAGAATGTATTTTAACTCTACAAGAATGGAAAAATAAATATCCAATGTACTCGATACTAATGTGAAATCAATGTATAAACAATTATGTGTTCATAAGAACAATAAACACTAATATAGTCCAGTTCGGGGAAAGAGAGAAGTGGGGAGGAGAGGAGACGTTTTGCAGGAAGAGGGAGGGCGCCAGACTGGCTCTCACCTAATGTGCACGTTGTGAGGGTGTGTAACACGCCCTCAAGTTCCATTTTAAAAGAGGGGCTCTTTTACAAATGGAACTTCACCCTGGAAGTGAGAACAAAGTAATCTAAAAATGGTACCCTCATATTAATTTGAAAAAAATCTAAGAAAAAAAAAGAATTAAAATAAATAAGACAATATATGTAAAGAAGCAAAAAAAGATGACAGAATGAACACATATCATTAGTTTGATGGGTAGGTGGGTATGATTTAGTGTATTCTCTTTGTTGTGTTGAGTAATTTTTATACTTTTCTCACTAAATAAGTGTTAAATGAATGTAAATTAATTAATAGCATTTATCAACACTTAGTGGTTTATTGAGCTAAGCAAAGTAATGATACTCTTCCTCAAACTAATACTAGGAAGTTATAAAAAATTCCCCAGAAAACTTCATGCTTAGTGATGAAACACTGGATACTTTCACCTTCAGATTAGGAAAACAACAATTATATATATGCTCACCACTTCTATTCAACATTATGCTTGAGGTTCTGGTTGGAACAAGAAGGAAAGAAAATGAATTAAAATATACCTGGGTCTCAGTGAAAATAAAATAAAATATACCTGGGTCTCAAAGAAAGAAATATACCTGGGCCTCTAACTCTAACCCTAACTCTGACTCTCTATTCACAGTTGACATGATCTTGTATATGAAAAAATCCCAAGAAATCCATAATTAAATTCTAGAAGCTATTACTACTTCAGCATGGTTGCAGTATACAAGATAAATATACAAAATCAACTGCATTTCTACATGTTTATAATAAACAATACAAAAATAAAATTAAGAAACAATTCCAATTATAATAGCAAAAAAAAGAATTGATATTTAGTAATACATTTAGCAAAAGAAGTACAAAACTTAAAAATGTAACTTTTTAAAAATAAGTTAAAGGATATAAAAATAAGTGGGAAAGCACCCCATGTTCATGAATTAGAAGACTTAATATTGTTAAGATTGCAACATTACCCAAAATGATCTACAGATTTTATGTAATCCGTATGGCATCCCAACTGGATGCTCTGTAGAACTCGACAAGTTAACTCTAAAATTCATATGGCTTTGCAAGGGATCCATAATAGCCAAAATAATATTGAGACAGAACAAAATTAGAGACTTACATTTATTGATTTCAAAACTTACTATAAATCAACAATAATCAAGATTGTGTGGTCTTAGCATGAGGATAGATATATTAAAAATGGAATAGAATTAGAAGTACAGAATTTACCCCTCTGATTTTCAACAAGGATTAGATTGTTTAGTAAGGGAAGAAGTTGTCTTTTTAAAACAAGTTATGGAACAACTGGATATCTGCATGAAAAAGAATAAAGTCAGATCCTTATCTTACACCATATACAAACTTCACTTAACATTGATCAAAGACCTAAATGTAAGAAGTAAAATAATAAAGCTCTTGGAAGAAAACATAGGGATAAATCTTCATACCTCAGATTTGGCAATGGAGTCTTAGAGACAATGCCAAAAGCATAAGCAAGAGTAGAAAAACTAAATTCTAGTTCACTTTAAATCACAAATTTCTATGCTCAAAAGACACTATTAAAAGAATAAGAAGACAACCCACAGAATGAGAGAAAATAGTTGCAAATAATGTATCTGATAATAGACTTGTATCTAAAATATAAAAAGAACTCCTAGAATTCAATAATAAAATAACACATAACCCAATTTAAATATGAGCAAAGGAACTGAACGGGCATTTCTCCAATGAATATACATACAAATGTCTAATATGTACCCCAAAATGATTGACATCATTAGTCATCAGAGAAATGCAAATAAAAACAACAGTGAAATATAATTTTACACCTACCAAGATGGCTAGAATCAAAAGGTCAGATAATAACAAGTGTTGACAAAGATGTGGAAAAAAATCTACATCCTATACAATACTGGCAGGAATGCAAAATGGTGCAGATGCTTTGAAAAACAGTCTAGCAGTTTTTCAAATGGTTAAACATAGCCTTATAAATGTCATAACAATTCTATCCCTGGGTGTGTACCAGGAGAAATGAAATCCTATGTCCACACAGATGTGCACCTGAATGTTTGTAGCAGCAGTAATATCTCTCTGAAATAAGAAATGAAATATTGACACATGCTACAGTGTAGATGAGCCATAAAACATTATGATACATGAAGAAGCCTATCACAAAAGACCATGTCTAATACAATTCCATTTATATGAAATGTCCAGAATAGACAAATATACAGCAAGTAGATAAGTGGCTGTTTAGAGCTGAGGGAAATGGTAGAAGGGAGTTGGTGGGTACAGTGTTTATTTGAGGTTAAGCAAATATTCTAGCATTGACCGTAGTGATGGTTATGCACATCTAAAAATATACAATACAAAAAATATTAAATTATGCATTCTATATAGTAAATTGCACAGCTTATGAATTATAAAGTTGTTACCAAAATGTCATAATATGCTAGCTATCATTCTATTAAAAGCAATTGATTCTTTGTTTTAAAGACCTAGAAAACTTACACATGAATTGCCCCTGAACTATGCCAGATCATGAGTCTAAAAAATGCTTCCTGTCCTTATATAAATGCTGGCTTTATCTACCACACCTCCCAGCACATAGTCTTTACTACTGCTTATCCTAAATGCTGTGAGATAATAACTCCACCTGTCTGTGCTGCCAACAGAACATCTGCTGCGTTATTACACATTACACTTTGGTTGCAGTTTTCTTTTTGCTTTCTTTTCAATTATGTTGAGATTGTTTTACTGAAGTTATAAGACCTATGCAATAAAAATAATCATTCAAAATTTCCGTTTCAATAAGAAGCTAATTAATGCTTAGTCTTTTGCACATATTTGGCTTATAGTCCTTTAGACAGATCTGTTTCTAGTCCAGGATTAATTATATTATTGACAACCATTATCCCTTATTATATTCTCATTTAAACAGAAATTCTTTTATTAAGATATTCAATGAGACCGCTTTGCCCTTCCTCTTTTTGTATTCAGATCAATGATAAAAGAGGGGTCAATTAAAAAAAACTCTATGAAGCAGCACTGACATGTGGTTGTTCAACTTCCAACTAATTCAACAAATGGATTCCTTCAATATATGACTAAAAGAAGAAAGGGATATGTGGAGAAAGGGATGTTGGGAGAGAGAGTGCTGGTGAAGGAAAGAATAACTAAGAGGCAAAGTGGGGTACCACATCTAGGGAGGCCCGTCGGGAGCCAACGCTGAACAGTTCAGTGAAAGGGAAACTGAGGTCAGAGTCAGGAGCCTTTGACCCTGATAATCCACATGAACTTCCTAGGGCTCAAATCTCAGCTTCAACTTACAAGGAGATAGCTAATTCTCAACTTTAGGATTTCTGTTCAGTCTTTTCCACCAACCAGTCAAAAATAAGCTCACAAAATTATTCTGCTTCCATATGCATGCATATGTTTTAATACACTAGTTCCAATTTAGTATTGAATACAAGTGGTGTTTATGTTTCCACTCTTACAATACTTCACTTAGGAGAATACTTACAATACTTCACTTAGGTACTCAGTTCCATCCAGGTTGTTACAGAAGATCAACATATTTTTAATGGCTGAACAGTACTCTGTGGTACTATGACCACATACAAATACCACATTTTGTTGTTGTTTTTGCAGTTTTTGGCCATGGCTGGGTTTGAACCTGCCACCTCTGGAATATAGGGCCGGTACCCTACTCCTTGAGCCACAGGTGCTGCCCCAAATACCACATTTTATTCATCCATTTGTTTACTGATGGACACTTGGTGAAAATCAAATAGCAAGGAGGGGAAAGGAGGGATAGGTAAATTCACACCTAATACTTCACATATTCTGGGTGAAGTGCATACTAAAATGTACAGATGCAAATTATGTAACCAAAATATGTGCACCCTGTTATAGTACTCTGAAATAGAAAAAAAATTATAAATATTATTAACCTAACTTGTGTTCAAGAGAATAAATTCCAAGTAAAATTTTAATAAAAAATTACACTGTTTCTGGGAGGTACCTGTGGCTCAAGGAGTAGGGCGCCAGCTCCATATACCAGGGGTGGCAGGTTCAAGCCTGGCTCAAGCCAAAACTGCAAAAAAAATTACATTGTTACTAACAACTCATATATAATATCTTCACATCTGGGATTGGTGAATTTTTTTATTTAAATATTCTTTGTTATGAAACAGACAAGGTCAAAATAAAATTTGATTAGTTGTCAGGAAGTTGTTAAAGCTAACTTCTCTTTCCTCTTAAGATTTTCTTTGTATACATATATGTGAAAATTTCAACTTAGTATCTGCTGGTATTTCTATAGCAGGATCCACTCATTCATGCAACATGAATTTTTAATGGTTTCTATAAGCCGGGCATTTATACAGGCTCTGAAAAGGTAGCAGTTCACCAAATGACACATCCTTATGCTCTTAAAGCTTAGAGTTTCCTGGAGGGAGACCAATATTAAGTAAATATATACATAAACATATCAGATTGCGATAATATCCATGAAGAAAAATAAGGCTGAGAACAGCAATGGAAATTGTTGGATGGGGCAGGTAACAATTTTATCCGAATGTTCAGCAAGTCTCAGGGAAGAAGCAACATTTGTGCTGAGTCTTGTAGGAGATGAGGGAATGGAGTATGACTATCTGTAAGGGAAGAACTTTCCAGGGAGAGAAGAGCAACTGCAGACACCTTGAACTCAGAGCAATCTTAGCGGAGAGGGCTGGAGGAAAGTGTCAGAACATATCAGAGAAGTGATGGGGTCAACTCATGTCTGGCTTCAGGAGCTGTTGCTAAGTTTGAAATTTTTAGCCTAAAGTTCAGTGGGGAAAATTAGAGAGTTTAATATACAAATTTCATGACTGAGACTTAAACCTCTGAAAAGGATCATACACTGGCTGGATGGGCAAGGACTGAGGAAATCCTTAGGAAATCAGGTAAGAGGCTATTATAGTAATCCAGGGAATGGATGATAGTGGGCTTGAACCAGGACTGGAGATGGTGAAAAGTCAGTTTTTAAATATATATGCTCATAGTGGAATCAGTGCGTTTTTTGTTGAATTTGACGTTCGGAGATGATTTCAATGTTTTTGGTTAAAGAATGAAAGGGATTTTTGTTCTTAATTTAGGCAGAGAAGATCTCCCGAGGTATGGGTTTGGGACCATAGGTCAGGAGTTCAGTTTTAGATATGTTAATTCCAAGAACATTATTTGATTTCCAATGGAGATTTTGAATTGGCTTTGGAAATATGAGGCAAATATAGATATTGGGGCTAGACATGTCAATTTAAGAGTTTTACACTTACAAATGATACCCGAAATTTTGCCACAAGGAAGCAGCCTGAGAGCTTGCCAACATTTTGAGGTCTTGGAAATGCAGAGAAATCAGAAAAAGAGGTTACTTGAGGAGAAGAGAGGAAGATGGGGAGAGAAATGCTTCAAGAGTCAAGTGAAGAAAATATTTTAAGAAGGGAAGGACAGGCTCTGTCTTAAAGCTGTAACAAGTAGAATAAGGACAGGGATGTAAGCTTTTGTTTCAGCGATATGACTTTCACACGAGCTGGGTTAGTGGAGTCGCAGGAGTGAAAGCTGATTAAAGTAGATTGAAGAACCCAGGAACTGCGTGGTCCTTGCAGGCATTCAGATGCATCCAACATCAGTTCTATCTCTTTAGCAAGTATCTCTTCTGACACAAATATACCATATTACGGAATGTCTTATTTCAGCTATTAAAAGGAATGGTGTAAGTGCAAACAAAAGTACATGATTATTATTTCATCCTTTTCTTACTAGAGATCACTTCTCCATCCCCTTCCTATCCATTTTTATCCTGTCCGGGAAAAAGATATGTGACCTAGAACACGAACTCTCGAGGTGGGGGAAGAAATGTGGATTTTGATACTGGGTTGCACGTGTTGGAAATTCATAATCGAGAGCGCTGCTGTGGGGCCCTGGATCCTCCATGGAGGTTATGCAGGAAGGCAACCAAGGCGTTCAAGGTGACAAGGACGCACACTCAACCTGATCTTTTTGCTCACAGTTGGCTCTGCTGAGTGCTTGAATGTGGGTCTTATCAACAGCAAATGACGGCTTTGCCTGTAGCTGTCATAGATTGGTATAAACACTTGGTTATGCCTTTGCCTAACAAAAGTTACAATAACAATCACAGAGAGATTCAATTAGTTGAACAGATTATCAATTTGTATCGTTCCTCGCACATGTAGTAACAAGCCCATAAAGCATCTCTTTGTGATCCAGCAGCTGTCCCGTCCTCAATTCACAGCTTCATTAATCATGTGTTCTGCCTGTTATTGTCTAAATTACATTGGAGATGGGAAAACGCTGGAAGGAACGCTGCCTACACTTTCAGAGTGGGAAAGGACCTCAGAAAGGACGGCAAATGAGGGCAGAAAACATGTTTTGAAACCAATAGGCTATTTTAATTTAATACAACCACATTTTTTTTTTCTATGCAAATGTTTATGAGTGTGGCTGCATTACATTGTAATTAAAATAACAACCCTCTCTCTCTTTCTCCATATATATTTGCACATACACATCACACCAGACCACCAGCACTATTGCTGACTTTCTTGTATATACTTCCATTAATATTTTTTTGCATGTCAAATATCATAAACTAAATCAAATTGAAAAAAAATTTTTTTTGTTTCTTGAGGTAAATTTGGGCTGGCACTTAGAAAAGAAAACTTGATGTCCCTAGGTGGAACCCTACTGCAAACTGATAAACCAAATGTCTGGTGTTAAAGGTTGAGCTCAAATGACCTGAGTGTGCTCTGAAAAGAAAGTGGGTTATGCTGCTTCTGGGCTTCTCCTTATTCTACTTTTCTCATGGGAAGTGACGGGGAAATACAGCTGAGGAATTCAAAGATTCTCTGGTGCCTATTGACTTCTGGAGAAGCTGACATTTCCTCAACCCAGGGCTGAATCCTGGCTAATCTAAGCCAATCCCAGTATTTCATTCCCTGACGGTTCCTGATTTATTTAGCCAGAGGCTTACAATGTACTTCTGGCCAAAGAGCTCAAGCTCTGAGGACTTCTGGGAAAGTTATTACTGCTCTTAAAAAGAGATGTAAATCAAAAGAAAAACCCTCCTCTCCTTTTCTGACCGGCTATTGAGTGATGGCTGGAGCAGCTGTGGCTAAGTCGTGGTCTGAGGAGAAGAGGCTAGAACACTGAGGCTACTTGAGCAGAAAGGCGGGAAGAACTTGAGGTCTCATACAGGTAACTGAGCAGAGGAAGCAACCAGTCCTCAAACTGTCTTACATCTCCTAGCTCTTCTCACAAGAACTAGTGTTAGTCAGCCTTCTGTTGTATGTCAGTTGTAGAGGATTTAAACATCATGGCTTTTCCTCATTACCATAAAACTTCCTGGCAGAGTCTGACACACTGACAGCACTGATTCAGTGACCACAGGGAGACTTAGAGGCCAGAGACCTGAGATTGGGTCCTGAGTGCCATTTTCTAACTTGGAGACCTGGAGCCAGTAGCTTCACTTCATTCAGTCATCTGCTCACCCAGTCAGTAAGTGAGACCGCAGACTGCCACTGGCTCCATGTTCTCCCCACACGTCTGCACCCTCAGGTGACAGGAGAGGCACATAAAGCCACACAAGAAGCGTCCAGCCTAGAAGCCGTGAGCACTAACCCACAGCCCCAGAAATGTTACTGTCCACTTTTCCTTGGATAAGATTTCTGACTTCTGGATTGTCTTCCAAATAGTGATGCTGGGCAGGTGATATCATGCAATGTAGAGGTAAGTGATGCATTTTTCAACAGTGGTTCCTAGCAAAGTTAGAAGGATAAGTAAAACTTAACAACAGCCAAGTGTACAAGTTCAAGTTAAACATTTTGTACACAAGACGTTTTCCCAGTGGTTTGCTAGAACCATACATAGAGACTCAAGGATGCTAAGTGTACATCATACAGGACATTTCTCTTCTTTTTATTTTTTCCCCTTAGCAATCCACTGTGTTACAGAGCATCACCAATTATCTGGAGCAAAATTTCTTACAAATGCACCTGCTTGTCTCTTAAGTTGGGTAAAACTAGACTTTATGGAATCTACATTTCTTTCATTTTCTGTTTCCTTCACTTATTTTATGACCATTAACAATAGTAGAGCCCTTATCACTGGGACGAGCAGGAGTGGAGTGTGCACAGTGAAGCTTGCTCAGAGGCCTTCTGTGTGTTTGCCTTTCCCTGTTCTTGTGGCTGAAAATACAAAAGTCCATTCCTCAGGTTAATTTTTCTCTCTATTGAGAAAAATCGGTCTTTGTCTCAATGACCGATTAGTTTGCACATATTCTCCTGCATTTACTAATGTAAATATTCTGCTATTTATCATTTAAATCTATCCTTTCCTCTGACACATAGATGTTCTCAATAATGGGGTTGATGGTGATTAAAAACTATAACAAATCTACTAGTTCATCATGGGAATTCAAGGAGATGCACGTGTGAGGATGTCTTCTTAACTGTTCATTATTGTTTATCTTCTAATCTTAGCTATTAGCAATTTATTATACTACTAGCAAGTCCTTAAGAAGTAATAGAGTATTTATGCCTAATGGTATCTGATATAATACTGTAGAAAAAAGACAAATTTTAATGCCCATTTTATAAACTTATCTAATAGTCTTCTATGTTACATCAAAACATAAATAAAAATTTAAAAAATTAAAAAATTTAGTTCTTAGATTTTTAAAATACATGTGCCAGATGCTAAACATTTTAAACAACCAGGTATCTGAGTCCCTATTTTCAATTCTTTTGAGAATTTAGAGGTATGTTAAATATGCCATTTTATATTGTGGGTTGTTTTAATATACTCCTAGGTATAAAAGAAATGAAAATAGGGAAAGAGATACCTGGTTACCAATATTCATAGCACCATTAATAACAATAGGAAAAAGATGGAAACAGCCCACATTTCCCTTACCAGATAAGCAGATAAACAAAATGGGGGACACACATTCAATGGAATATTATTCAGCCATAAAAAGAAATGATGTTCTGAAACAAGCTATAAGATGATGCACCTTAAAAACATGTTAAGTGAAAGAAGCCGACACAAAAGAACAAACATTGTTATTATTCCACTTCTATGACATATCTAGTAAAAGGCAAATTCATTCAGAAAGATAGTTGATGAGAGGTTATCAACCAGGGGCTGCACGGAGGGTATGGGAAGTGGTTGCTTGATGGGGAGAAAATTTTTCATGAGGTGATGAAACATTCTAGAACTAGGTAGTGTTGATGGTTGTACAGCATCATGAATGTAAATTGACACTGAATTATAACCTGTATTTAATGTATTATTTGCAAGGTGATGTTAATTGATCTAGTGAGCCACTATGCATAGTTTTATTTGAAAGTGAAATTTAAAAAATGTCCTGACTCCAGGAGGCTTACATCCTCTTGCCTCTTCTGTGTTGGCTAAAAATTACTGTGGTTGTACTTTTCCAGTTGAAAGTTGGAAGCTTTTACAGCAATAAGCTGCAAGTTTATTTTTCCTGCTTCTTACCACAGTTCCCTGCCTCTCTTAGCTAGCTCTACAAATGAAGCATATTAAGGTGTGTATTTATTTTACTCAGGTGTTATAAGGATGAGATAAACAAGATGCAAAAAATACAAATGGTCTTTAAGACTGTGAAGGAATTCTAGGCCTCCTCTAGAGTATCTTCTAATGACGACCTAACAAAAGAGCTTCCAATAGTTTCTTTTTCTTGTTCAAGTGTAAAAATTCTCAACTACTTATTTTCTCTGAGTTCTTTTTTGCTGGAGTAGCAGCATATTCAGAGAAAATTTCTTCCTATTGGTGAATAGTAGTCTAATTTTGATTCATAATTGCATTGTCTTTCAGCCTGAACCCAATAACCCACCTTGACATCACATCTACCCTCCATTTAAAAGTAAGGTCAATTTGGACAATATTTTTAGAAACTTAAGGACTAAAGGAGAAACATAAGGACTCACAACTTTAGTTTTGGAGGAAGAGATCAGTGAGGTGAATACAAGACAAGTTATCCATTAGGGACCCGAAGGCATCGTCACTCCTGAGGAAAGGGGGCTGCCTGGGTAGGATTTCACCAGGAGCAATAATTTTATTCTCTAAAAATGTTTTCATTACTGGGATAAGGAGGGCAGTGGTTTGGAAGATCATTAGTAGTGAACTGTGAGATGACCAAAGCAAGCTCAATTTCTATGACCTTAAGCACAAGCCTTGACTGCAAAAATCACGGACTGGTAAAGAATGACATTTTCTGCTCTGGTAGGTGATGTCAACCGGCAGTATCCTCAGCGTGTGGCTCATAGGTGCTTCCAATAGTTCCAGGCTCTTAGAACAAAAGGAAAAACTGGGTAAGTGTTGTCATAACCATCTTAGGAAAGCCAGAATGTGAGGCTGGTGTAAATATTAAAATGTCACTGCTTTCTGGATGACTTCCATGGAATAGTGTTTCTTTTATTTTGTTGCATATTCCTACAAGATGACACAGACAAGAAATACTTGATATTCAACTCAAGTCTAAGGGTGGGTATCTCGGATTAGAGTTAATTTAGTTTTTTGTTATATAGAAAACAAGTAGGGAATCAGATAACTAAACAAACAATAACTCTATAGTATAGTGAGCAATGCAATAGCATACCAGGGAGTTAGTTTACTTACTCACTTAGAGTAGGTTAGAGAGAAAAGTCAAAAAGAGATTCTTGTAGGAGTAAGGTTTACATTGAAAAACAAAAGAATCATTTGAATTAGGCAAAGGAGAGGAAGGTAGAATTGAGAGAGAGGGTGCTGGAAGGAATTCATGGGCAGACAAAAACAAACAAAAAAAACCCAAAATGCTATTTGATTTTTATGAAGTCAGTCCCAGTAGAGCATCATGTAGGGAAATAGGTGAGGATTTTTCAAAGTTTCTTCTTATTTTTTGCAATACCTAACCATAAGGTTTAAAGGATATGTAACCAAAAAGAGTCTCTGAAAAGAATTCTATTTTTTATTGAGAGGAAATCTGGTCAATGTTAACTTCTAGTGATAATTCCAATGCAAATAAATTGTTCACCCTATGTCTCTGCATGTGTGTGTGCACATGTGTGTGTGCATGTGTGAAAACGTGTGTGTGTAAACACGTGTGCATGCACTCTCTTGGGTGCAAGAGAAAGGGAATGGGGCAGGGGAGGGAGTGATGACAACCAATGCTGATATCACAGAAGAGAAGGAAGATTAAGACAGTTGGCTGTGCCTGGACGGAATCATTCGCACCACAACAGGGGATAGAATGGTAATTGAGACTTATCTGCGTCTGTCACACTCAGTATTTGGGAAGTGGTTCTTAGAAGAGGGCTCAAAAGCAACATGTAACTCTTTGTTGCTTAGGTAGAAGCGGATATGGAGCCTTCTCCAAGAAAAAGAGCCTATCATTACAGCACTAAAGAGAGCACGCGTGGGTTCCTTTAGGCTGGTGTGCACTCCACACAAAAATACATCTCTATTGGGAACTCTCCCAAGTTTCTTTCCTCTCTGATCCTTGATGGCTGGTAGCTAGCCTAGTTTTACATAGATTCGACAAAGGCTTCCTACAACTGAGCTTTTGAACAAACATTCCTGATAACGATTTTTTCTCCCTTGGTGTTTTCATAGACTTCCCAAAGCAACGGGTTTTATTTTTCCTTCTGTATGGCCACTTATTTCATACTTTGTATACAAATATATGTATGTGTGTGTTAACTCATTCAGTAGAGAGGCATCTATCACCTCTATGCATGAGGTGCTATTTTAAGTGTTGGGGATATAATTTTACACAAGAGAAAATGGAAAATTATCTCTGACCTCATGTGAAGAACACGCTGTCAGAAATCTAAGCTTTAAATGAGTAGTTGCAAATTTCAATCAGCGTAGCAGCGCTTTTACAGACACATAAAAGGGATTTCTTGTAGGACTGTGAATTTATCCAATTGTGGAAGCTGGTTAAGCAGTCTCTATAAGACTCAGGAAACTTGAGGCCTGCACAAAGCAGGGAGTTGAGAAAGGAAATGGGCAAAGTGGTGGTGAGCAAGAACAGGCCAGAAGCAGGAACAGAGCCCATGCGGACTAAAACTCACATCAGCTTTTGTTGCCTCTGCTGCCCGTAGTGTGGGCGTCCTAGAGAGTCCAAGGGTCGGTTGTCTTCACAGAGCTAAGCACACATGTCTGGCTGGGAAGGCAGAGCTGCTCAGGGAGGAAGCAGGGGCAGCTGAAGCCACCGCAGGGCCAGATACTGCCCCCCACCCCAAGGGAGGAGGGGAGCCGCAGATCAGCAGCAGCACCTGTGAGCTGCTACATGGCTGCTGCTTAACGGCCACACTCCCATCTCCTACAAGAAACCCTGGTGTTCCCTCCCCTGAGAGAAAACTTACAGGAAATGGAATTTCGGGAAATGCAGTTCAGCAGAATACAAGTACAGGCTCTCAAGGGGCTGGTGAGAGAAGAGAGATGGAAGGTGGGAGGAGGGAGGGTGACTGGTGGGATCTCACCTGATGTGCACGATGAGAGGGCGTTCAGCCTGCCCCTGGGTGAAGGGCTCAACTGCAACGTGAACTTTACCTTAGAAATGGAAAACAATGTAACCTAAACCTCATATTAACCTGAAATTAAAACAAAATGTAAAAAAAAAAAGAAGGAAATGAAAAGTAACCCACTACAAAAGTTTGCACTGATGGAATATTATGAGTGTGAAACAAACAAACAAAAAAGAAAACACATCACAAAGTCACCTCAGGAGTGTTAGAAAGCAGCAGCCTTGTCCTGGCAGGCCAGGGATGTAAATGCAAGGGGCCCCAGGAGGCTTCTGGAAGGTTGTCCAGACCCTGTTATTACCCAGGGGTGTTCACGTTGTGCATGTTGTTTGTGTGATCTATTTCCTGTGTATAGTTTGCATTTCAATAAGAAGTAAGCAAAAGGCAACCAAAAACCCCACTGATTGCAAACATGGTGAGCATTATAGATGGGAAATACAGATAACCATGAGAAATAATAAGTAAAACCTAATAGGATTTAAAAAGAAGACCCAGTGTAGTTAATGATGAAGGTGAGCTGAGGGCTGAAGAGTAGCTATTCAGATGAAGGGGGCAGAGAGTTACTCAGATGAAGGATGAGAATCCATTATAGGCAAGGCTGAGTTGGGGAGAACAATGGGAGGAGAGGGAGCAATGAGGCTTGAAGAAGCTGCAGAGGCCAAATAATGGAGAGCTCTGGGCACCATGTAAAATCTCTTTTACTCTGGCTTAAGTCCAAAAAGAATGCATCGAAGGCTTTCATGTGGGAGAGTGATCTTTTTTGAGGCTTTGAAAGTTCACTCTGTTTGTAGACGTGAGGGGGCAAGAATAAAGGCAAGGCAATCTTTTAGGAGGAAGTTGCAATGCTTCCGGACAGAGGAGGGAAATAGTTGGTAAGATTAAATGGATTAGATAGTGTTTCAAAGTGACAAAGAACAGCACAGAAAAACTTGGTTATGAATCCAGGCTCTGTCACCAGCTGATGGTTTGGGGCAATTACTTGCCTTATATGTGTATCAATTTACTCACCTGTAAAATTGAGGTCATAATAGAATGTACCCCATAGGATGTTGCAGGTTAGACTCCTTGGGAAATAGAAGCTGTAAAAATAATGTGCAAGGAGAATGTCTTTGCTGGGGAATGAAAGAAGCAGGACTGGGCAAGAGAACAGAACTGCGGGAGCCAGGATTTTCCCCTCACCAGAGTCCTTTCAAATTGCCATGGGAGGAAGATGGGGGCTCACTTTGAACTTACACACTGCCCAGGCATTGAAAGGGGCTGTGACATTGGATGAGGTCCTTCAGACAAGGGCACGTCCTAAAGACTGTCTCAACGGAAAAGTCAATACGGCTTTTGTGAAACATAAATGGACTAATACCCAAATATTCTTGGCAGGTGCCTGTGTGTCAAGTTTATTAACAAAATGATGATGATTCCTATGAACTTACACGAATGGAATTCCATTTTGAATGATAATATAACATGGAGTAGAATGGTATATATTATATGAGATGCTTATATTTTGTATGGAAGGAAAAGGAAGAACAAATTTGGAAACAGAAAACAGAAAAAAGAATATTTTTAAAAACTAATGAGAGTAGTTATTTATAGGGAACGTATGTGTGGGAAAGGAGGTATAAAGTGGAGTTTCCCACTCCCACAGGGAGTTATATTTGAAGGCATAAGTACAATGTGGGAAAGAAACAAGGGTGGACGCAAAAGTTCCCTGTGAAACTGTCTATGTAGTTTCAAAATCTGAATGATAAAAATAGTTAATCTTTTTTTAAAAAAAATTAGTCAAGATTCTAGAGACACCTGAAATTGAATATAAAATAAAACAAAATAACCAAAGTATATAATAAAATGGTAACAATAAACACATAGAAAAATATTTATATCAAATGCCTCGGAAAGAACGTTTTAAATATTATCCCAAAAAGACATTTCAGCCATAATTTAACTTTTAGGGTAGAAGTTATATCCAAACAGGAGTGACCTTTTATATCTATTTTTGTCCAGCTTAAAAATATGTTTAAAAAATTAATTAATTTTAAAAAATTAAAAATATATATGTTTAAAAAAAAAAGAAGAAAAGAAAAAGAAAATAAACACACTTCATGTAATGCAGAAAAAAACCCCACCTTAGAATAGAGAACAACTTTAAGTCTACATATAGGACGATGATGTTCAGGATAAAAGGTAGAAAAACATTTTAATTTGTTAAATTTAATTTCATTTTTGCTAAAAAGCAGTACTGTTTAAGTAGTTTTATTTTAAAAGTGGTATTGTTTTATTTGTTGCTATTTTGGTTCTAGTTTTCTTTTTTTAGAGGGATCATACAATTAAGAAATCATGTTAATGATGTTTGGAATAAAGATTTTCAGGGCAGGGAAAAAAGAAATACAATTTAAAGATCAGACAGAGAAATTAAGGGAAATACTAAGGTATTAAACTTGAATTGAAAATACCAATGCAAATCAATGGACTTTTAAAATATGAATTGTCTAGATTTTTCCTGTAAAGGGCCTAGAAGCAGCATTGCTCTAATATAGTCAAGGGTGTAGTTAGACCAGAGTTGCTTTTCTAATATACTTCCCAGGTAAGAAACCAGATTCCTTTCAGAAATGGGTAATTTCAATTCTAGGACAAGGAAGGTCAAACATAAACCTTGTAGTTTCTTACAGAGTTAAATGCATATCTACCCCATGATCCACTCCTACATACCTACCCAAGAGAAATATAAACATGTCTGCAAAAAGATTTGTTCTTAGATGCTTTATTTATAATAGCCAAACTCAAGACAACCAAAATACTCATCCAGAAGTGAACAGGTAAACACATTGTGTTATATTCATGTACTGGAATAACTCTTGGCAACAAAAACTAACAAATTACTGCCACATGCAGCAGTATGCTGGACAGTATGCTGAACAAAAGAACCTGGACTCAAACACTGGGTGAGTTTGTTTCAATGGCATTCTAACATAATCGCAAGTAATTTATGAGGGAAAAGATCAGAAAAGTGGTGGCGCTGAGTACAGTCCACAGCCCTGTGTAGAACTGACCAGAAAAAGACAGAGGGAACTTCGTAGGGGTGGTGGGAATGTTTGTTAACCTCACAGTTGTATGGGATTAAATATCTGTATTCATTTGTCAGAAATTGTGGATTTATAGTCTTGAGGATTTGCAGGGCTCCCTATGTAAATTTCACCTTTAAAAAATAATAGTACACATGCGGTAATCCCTAGTTAGTAAGTTTGCTTTTTTTCTTCACAGTACCATGTATTAAAAATCCTGAAAGTACTGTAATTTTTAGGGTTGAACAAATAAATGAGTAACAAATTGAGGGTAAAGAAAGCTAAGTTTGTCATTGTTGGAGAAGGAAAGTACAAACCCACATATGGGCAGACTAGTATAAACTGTACTCTGCGTCATGTCTTTCAACCTTTTCTATCTCATGGCACACTTGAACCTCAGTTAAACATCCAAGGAACACTTAAATTATGTTGATTAAAAAAAAAAGAGAGAGAGCGGGAGAGAGAGTAAAAAAAAGAATATAGTTACTGTGCTTTGAACTTTTTTTGAAAATAACTTAATGATTTTTAAAAATTTCCATGGCACCCCTAAGATCCACTCACCAGAACACTGGTTGAAAATCACTGCTCCGTGTCATTGAGTGCGAATTTTTATAGCAGCTTAGGGTTTTTAATAATAGAAAAAATTTACTTGATACTTGGGAATAAGTGTACGTGTGTCTGTGTTCACACTGTAAGTAGCGGCTCTATAGAGCATCACTTTAGCCAGGCTGGAGCTGTATTCCTCACAGTTTTCTTTCCTAAATGTTCTAAGACAAGATCAGGCAGAAGAAAAATCTAGTGACGTGTAGAAGGCGGACATGAAGCAGCAGCCATTTTTATCCCTTGAGAGTTAAGGTAAGGCACCTGCTGGTGTGTCACACACGTTGTCACTGGTCTCATTGTGCTATGTGCCTGCTGCAAGCCCAGCCTCTGCCAGATGTTCTCTGCACAGTCCTGTGGCACAGGCATGTTCGTCCTCGTGTTGAAGAGCGCCAGTTCACCCTTCAGGTCACTGAATCATCGAATTGGGGGAAGGAGAAATGTAGTGTGTTCTTGATCTCTCCCACGTCATACCCATCTTCCCTGCCCAGCTTCGGCCCTGATGAATACAGGCCCAACGCCTAGTGCAGAAGCTATAGGCTTACATAAACAGCTTCACCTGCTCCACAATTGTTTAAGGTCTAATTTCTACATTAATTCCCTTATTCTATATACTTGAATTAATTCTGCATCTCTGGCCAGACACTTGGTGAGAGAGAATTTAAACTATTGGAAATAGTTTCAGGGGAATAAAAGGTTAGGAAAAAGTTCCTTGGACTCCTTCTGGGTTATGTAGAATTGGACATCTGACTGGAATGGATTTAAAGGTACTGCTGACCCTATTATCAGTGATCAGAAGGACATTTTTGGTCCACAGCATTTGAGGACAATATAGTTATTCAGAGTATCATTTCAGGGAACTGTTATAAAGTGCCTAGAGAAGACAAAACTTCTGGTGATTGAGAAGCTCCAGCCCTAAAACAGTTTAGTAAATGTGAGTAGTCTAATGAGTTTGTTTGATTTCTCCTCAGTGCACTGGAGAGCTCCGAGAATAACAATAAGCACATCACAGCCATAAATTCTCAATTCATCAGAGTAAGAAAGCGGAAAGCTCCTATGACTGGCCCAATGGAAGCCGCAGAGCCTTCTATTTGCCTACAGCCACAGGGCCAAAATATAAAGAAAAAGAAGCCAAACTCAAAGCCTAATTCTATGGACAGCTAAATTATAACACAAATATAATCCCCATCATTTGCAGGGTTTTTGTGTTAAAGCAGTGAAATTCTGTAAATGAAAGAAGGATACAAGGACAGATTTGAATGAACCTGAAGACCTTAAACACATACAGTTTCCCAAGAAAACAGGTCGTCAATCTGTCCTTGACAGAAGCGTCCCTAAGGGCTTCCCCTGAGGTAACATTTCAGGGATTACCTGTCCCCCTTAGGAATACCCCTACACCTTTCATCACTTCTAGATCCAGATGGCAAGGACTATGACCCATAAAGTGAATGTATACTGAGAGGAGCCTGGGTGATATGTTTGAGAATGTAACCTATGTGCACTGTGCCAGGGCTGTCAGAAGAAACGAAATGTTGAACTGTGATGAATTCATTGGTAGGGTTTGACCAAGCAGAGATTCTGGATTTGACATTAGTGCTAATGGCTACAGCAGCTCTTACAGTTTGCTTTGTGTGCTGACGGGACCCTGGAAAACAGATGGCCTATATTAAATGAAGATAAAATGCCAGTACTTGGTATACTGTACAGGAAAGAATCTGGAAGCTTAGGAACATCAGAATATTAGAATCAAGTAGATATGAATGACTTATTCATCCACCCTCTAACTTTCTCTTCTAGAAGGATCCGGATAGCACTATTTTCACTAAGGCTGTGAAAAATGCACTCAAGATAGGAATCCTGGTATCCAAGATCCAAGACATCTTTGGTATAGACTAGTTAATTATAGTGTCAATAGAATTGCAATGAAAAGAAATCCCTATTAAAGTTTTATTTGACTTGAATAAACATGAAAGCACCAGGTCTGGCATGGGGGACTGACTAATGGACCCCCAAAGATGTTCATATCCTACTCCCTGGAACTTGCATATCTTACCTTATATGGAAAATGGAACTTGGCTGATGTGATCAAGTTAAGGATTTTGAGATGAGATTGGGCATCACCACAAAAGGACTTCCCTTATAAGAAAGTAGAAGATTAGACTGGATAGGAGAAGATGTGACAGTTGAAGAGGTTGGAGCGATATGAGGAAGGGACCACAGAAGAAATGAAGACGACTTATAGAAGTTAAAAAAGGCAAGAAATCAAATTCTCCTCTGAAAAACATCCAGAAGGAAGGTACCATTGAAAACACCTTGACTGCAGACTTCTGACCTCCAAAACTGTAAAAGAATAAATAAATATGCTGTTTTAAGCGGCTGTTTGTGATAATTTGTTAAGCAGCAATGGGGAACTAATACAACTGGTGAACAGAAACCAGTGTTTTATCTGAATTATCACCACAGAAAATCACTGCCCTTAGTAACATCCAAGCCATGAGCCCCCTCCCTGACCCAGAGCCCTGTGAGTGAAAGTGAACAGACTCCTGTGAGGAAGGACCCTGCTGCATACTCAAGATCTATGCCACCTATCTTCCAGCTAGCCTTTTCCAGAGGGACTTTTGTCCACTTACCAATCCTACTATTCATTGATAAATGAGAAACATTCAGAGTTTGGGGGGATTGCTGGATGATGTATTTGAACTGATACTAATTCCTAGAATCCAAAGAGATGCTCTGGCCTGCTAGACAGCGTAGAAGCTGATGACTATCAGGGGATCAGTGGAGTTTTGTCTCGGGTCCATCTCAGGGTGGGCTCACTGGCTCCACAACACCACCTCCCTTCCCCTTTACCCAGGCTGAAAAACGAATATTTGAAACGGTCACTTTCATCAAGTGGCAAAAATTCCAAATGAGTTACCTGGCTTGAAAAAACTGTGATAGGAAGTATCAACTGAAAGCCGTTGGAGAGGTTGTCTTACCAGAAGCAATGGCTCATTTCTGAAGCAGTTGCAAAAATTAGCACCACGGTCAAAAGCTCAAAATATTCAGTAAATAGTGGTTCCCACTTCATCCCACTCAACCAATCTATTTGACTTGCAAAAGACAGATGGATCTTGGACAATGGCAGTGACTATTTTATGGTAATCACATGATGATTCTAATTGCAGTTGTAACAAATCAACACAATGTAGTTATTGATCTGGAAAAAGCTTTTTTCTCTTTACACATTAATAAAGCCTAGCATCAACAGTATTTACTGGGTCAATTTAGCTAAATTGGAACTTTTCCCCAAATTTCCCCCCTTACATGGCTTACTTACAACTGGCCTCAGTGACTTACGCGTGGGCTGGAAGTTCAGGCACGAACAATCACAGCTCATGCACGTTGCTGGTGATTAATGGCAGAATCGAGGCTGTACTGGGACGTGCAGCACCAGGCTGGCAGCAGGTCCACCTTCTACTGGACCTACTCTAGCTTTTCTGGATCCTGGGCTGGGTTAATGTGCAGCTCCAGGATTTGGAGCACGAGATTTTTCTCCATCATCGCATTAGAACCAGTAAGAGCCAGCTGCAACTCCAGTTTGGGTTTATTCCAGGCTTTCCTGGCACTTCTCCAGTCCTCTGCACTTCCCATTCATTTTCCCTCTCTGATTACCCATCTTGGGTATGGGCTGTCACTGGATGTTAAGGTCACAGATTGATTTAAGTTCTCTAAACATCTCTCATGACTGTGTAAGATCCCATCTCTAAAATACATCCTTAATTTTACATCATGCATAGTGGTGTTGTTTCCTTGATCAAATCTTGACCAACTCTATGTGTGCACGTGTTTTCTAGCTCTATTTATTGAGAATGCCTAGAAGCAATAATACTCAAGTCGTCAGAAATTGGTTTCTAAACACCATCTTTTGCTACCAGAAACTAGGGCCTCTTTGAGGAAAGGAATAGAATGTAGTCTTGTACCATAAATTGAGGAAGTGCTCAAAGAACGATGGCAAAAGGTTAATACAGATGCCTGATGGTGTTCCTGTTGGTTAAAGCTGGGATAACTTGCCATAAAAATGAATCATCATCATAAGGGCTCGTGACCCATGAAATAGAATTAAAATCTATGAATTCACAGTAATAAATAATGGGGAAAAAAGAACAGTTAGAAATTTCTTTCTTTTAGTAGAATTGTTAAATATAGGGAGGATAATGGAGTTAGAAAATGTAATGCATGCCAAAATTAGGGGTATATATTTGATGAGGAGCAGATTATTTGCATAATCTCAGAGTGCCTATCCCAAATTATGTATTAATTACAAACAGAAAATAGTATCCTTATAGTAGAGAAGCCTGGCTATCACTACCTTGAACGAGTGATCAAGTCAGCATCACCACCACTGAGACTCATCAGCAACATGGGCTCCATGATGGGGGGCACCGAGAAGGGGACAATCTCGCTTCAGGGATATTCCCACCAAAGGTATACATTTAATTATAATGAAATGTCCGACACATGCAGACTTGGAGGGTATTCTAAAAAATAACTGGCCGTGCTCGTCACAGATACAAAGGTCAAAGAAAATAAAGAAAAGTTGAAAAATAGTTTGGAATTCAACGAGACTAAACTACATGAAAACCCAATGCAATTCATTATGCTAGATTGAATTCTAGACTGGGAAAAATAGTTTAATAGACTGGGAAAAAAATTATTGGTGCAATTGGTAGTTTGAATACTGACTATGGATTAGATAATTGTATTATATTAATGTAACTTCTTGGTTTTGATAATTAAACTGTCATGTAAGTGAATGTATTTTTATTACAATATGCATACTAAACTAATTAAGAGCAAAGGGGCATGATGTCTTCAACTAATTCTCAGATGGTTTGGAAAAAAAGCACATTTGGAGGGGAAGTAGTAAACCAAATATGGCAAAATCTAAATAAAGCACATATGGGATTTGTGTGCTCTATTATGCTAAATTCTCTGTAAATTTGAAATTATATATATATATATATATATATTATATATATTATTTAAAAAAATTCCAGCTATTTCTTTCTATAAAATTACCAACCACAAAAATGAGTGACTTAAAACAAGGACAACACTTGTTTTTGTAAAGAGCCTGCATCTGGATAGGGCTTAGCCTGGGTAGCTCCTTATTGCTGTATCCACAATCAACTGGGGCAGGGGAAAGGCTGGTCTCTCAAACAGCTGGTGGCTCCTGAACTCGAATGTCTGACTGTCAACTGTGACTTCACCTGGGGCTATGGCTTTTCAATATTTGCTTGTCTTCCTTAGATGTCAGGGGCTGCATCCTAAGGAGGAATATCCTTAGAAGGCCAGGGGGCCGCTAAGTTGACTGTGTTCATTTATTTATTGCTATTTAATGATGAAGTATTCCTTTCTTGCCCAGGCTAGAATAGAGTGGCACAGTCATAGTTTCACAAGCACAGACCTCCATGCCTGGCTAATGTGGATTATTGTTATTGTTGCTATTTTTTGTGGAGAAGAAGTCTTGCTGTGTTTCTCAGGCTGGTCTTGTGCTCCTGGCCTCCAGCGATCCTTCTTCTGTTTTCCAAAGTGGTGGGATTACAGGCATGAGCCACTGCACCCGTCCCTAGATAACCTTTTGTGTCTGTCAAAAGCCCCATTCTGTCACTTCTGCTGTAGTAGTAGACCCACCCAGATTCAAGAGGGAAGGAATGAAGACCTCACGCCCTGTTGAAGAAATTCCAACCCTACACTGAAAAAAGAGCATCTGGGAATTAGATACACTGGTAAGGCCATCTTCCCAAAACACAATTTGCCACTAAAACCAAATATATTAAAAAAAAAAAAAAAAAAAAGCAAGAAAGAAATATGATAAATCACATAAGAAAGGCAAAATAATTTAGGAGGAAAAGAAGAGTATTTTAGGAATTAGATTTGAAATCTATTGAACTAATTAAAATTTATGAAAATGAAATGATAGTTATGTAAGAGAAAACCAGACAATCTTTACACAATCTGGTATGAAGAAACTATTAAACCAAATCTTTACTTTGCAAACTGGTAACTAGAGTTAAGTATTTTGCTACTTTTCAGTAGGTTTTGGCTTTAAAAATAAACACTGACCTCTGTTGATGAGGAAAAGCTCCACTTTGCAGAAAAATGCCAGCAATAATGTAGATGAAGTGATAGAATTAAAAACAAAAAACAAAACAGCATTCTGCAACTCCTAGTGAAATGTTTGGCACAGTCATGGTAACTAGATGGTGCAAATGCCTGTAAGTTCACAATTAATTTGAACTGGAAATTAGTACAGTACCAAAGTAACATCATGCTAGTTTATTTTCTATTTCTAAAAAGAAAAACATAATTGTAAAGTGGAAGTAACAGCTTGTTGTCATCCAATTCCAGTCTCAAATTAACCTAATTCATGTTGGATTATTCACATTATGGTTCTCCTGACATCAGGAAATATGAAGTGTGTGACATCATCTATTCTGGATTCCAGACAAAAAAAATATACTTGAGAGCTGTGAAATATAGGGAGTGGAGGAACCAATTAAGTAATATTATGATAAAACAAGTTGACACTTACAGGAAGTGGGATGTATAGTGTATCACGGGCCAGGTGTTTAAAAAAAGTCAGTGTCAGGAGTGAAAAACAAGGAAACAAAATAATAAGTGGCAAAGGTGGGACCACAATATGTTAAATAGTATCCAAGAAATAAAATATCTAGATTCAATTTGTGGTGTTGAATGGTATTCTCGTTTGCCCAAATGAAATTTACAGCACGTATTTTGGACAGCAGGGAAAACCGAATGTAAACTAGCATTGTACATAGTATAAGAGAAAACATTATAGGTTAGAAATCATTATAGGTTGGAAAAAAAATAACATATGTAGTATACCCTTATTTCGGCACATGTATGTACATCCATATATACCTTGGTTAAACATTTGGTTCGTGTGTCTGTGTGTCTTAGCTTTCTACAATTCACTATGCTGGTTTTATAAAATATGTAACATATGTAATTAATATGGATTACTTAAAAAGTGTTGAGATAGAGTCTGCAGGACAGGGTGAATGATTTTATTTGGGGTTTAGAGAAGAAAAGGCTAATGATGCCTTTGATATTTATGCTCTTAGCAGAGGAAGACGTGGCAACATCCACAATTAGGGCAGGAGAGGAAGTCTGGGTGTGAAGGCCGTGATTCTAGTACTGTACATATTAGTTTTGAGAAGGTTGTGAAATAGCAAGGTAGAAGTGGGAGGCACTTGGATATAACTATCTAATAGTAACAGGAACACCCAAATAAGTCCTGTGGCCAGTCTACTCCATGGTGTTGTGGGTAAAAGGGCATAGTCCAATACCATCCTCTTAAGTAACATCAGAAGGGATGTTTTTATTAGTTCAAAATTAAAGGTATTTTTAAAAATGCTTCTTTCTCTCCTGGCATTATCCTTATGTCCTATAGCTGTTCAGAATCCTTCTCTTGATCTCTCAATCTATCAAAAATGAACGAGCAGGACAAATTCTCATGGTTACTTCATATGTGCCGCCTCTCTTTCTCTCATGGTTATAATACTTGCTTCAGTGCCAAGAATCTTCACCATGCCCTGCCCTTTGACACTGGCTCCCTCGCTGGTGTTAAAAGCCCTCTCACAAAGGTCTGCCAGACCCTTAGGGTAATGGAGGGGAGCTCTCTCCGTCTCCTGAGCCCTTGTCTCTTCTTGGATGGGACAGCATCTCTTTCAATGGCTTTTCTTATTACGTGCAAATTAGAGAATTTATGATGAAAAAGTTCTTTATTACAAAAGTTACTATTTATATTAAATACTCACTATAGTCCAAGCATTGTGCTAAAAGCTTTACATGCATTACTTTACTGAATATTTAGAAATTATTTAACTATTTGGTGTTATTAATCTTATTTTTTGAATGAGGAAATCAAGCTTTGGAAAAGTCATTTATTTCATTCAAAATCTAGCTAAGCTCTAAGTAGTGAATTAGAAATTGAGGCTATATCTTTATTTTGCCTAAACTGAGCATTGTAACCACCCTGCTCACTGCTTAGTCCAAACTAATATTATCCTTCATCCATTAAGAGATTCCAAGCATATTCAGTTTGGCAGTCCACATTAGCAAGTTTTCTTCTTAGCCTTCAAAAATGCTTTCTCTAACCTGTAGGCATGGAGCTCAGGAGTAATATAACACAGACAACAGATTTGAGATAGGTTGGCATAGAGATAGAAATTGAAAGATTCAGGATTGACTGAGATCATTGTTGGTAAGAGAATAAAGCCCAAGAACATAGACAAAGCAATATGAATATAAAAGTATCTGGTGGAGGAAAAGATAAGGCAACGTCACCCAGAAAAATTCTACACACATCCAGGAAGACATAGAATGTTTCATGGAAGAGAGGATGGTGGTGCATTGTAGGGTTTGGAGACATGAATTTGAATGATTCATAACAAGGTTGGGGACACATGAACAGCATTCCTGAAGGAATGCAGCAAAAACCACACTGGCATTAACACACCTCCGCCACCTCTTTCAGTTTGCCAATACAATGCCCTTCACCTGCACTTAAAAATCTTTTTCAAAAGTTGCACAAATTCATTATAAGGACTTCCCAATTAGATCACTTGTGCATGAAAATTGCAAGGGAATTTCTAGAGAACGTAAATTTTGTTAGATGATATCATTAATTATATAATCAGGACAAAATTAAACTTGATTAGAAAAATAAAACTATTTTAGTCGGAGATGAGTAGGAACAATTGGATGCAATCACTCCTTATCATAAGGACTGTGGAGGTATATATGCACAGTACAGTCCTAAAAATCTGACAGCTCGATGATGCCAAAACAAAAATAATAGAAAAAGAGATAATTGAAAACTATACTCTAATGTGTGTGTTCCAAGTAAACCAGGGCACATTTTGTAGAGATATATATATATTTTTTTTTTTTGATTAAATTTTTATAGGGAAGAAAGATAAGGTAATAAAAATAAATTCTATGGGGAAGAAAACATTCAGCATTGCTTTGCAATTTGCCAGATGTTTCCTGGAAATTTTCCCTCTTGCTATGTCTGTCAAATTAATAATTTCCAGGGGGCCAAGCTGCAATGAAAGTGAAATTCACTTGCAGAGATGATAGCTTTGAAAAAAACAACAGCAAACTCTCATAGTAATATTAAAAGTAATGAAATAACAATAGTGCTAATTTTAAAGTATATTTCTATTAAGAACTATTGAATATGGAAGTAGATTGAAAAGGGATGTAGGTTTGTATTTGCCATATACCATTAAGGTTCCCCCTCCCCCCTTGAAATGCATGCATCATATTGGGAATGGACAAATGGGACCATCTTCATGTAATAATAAAAGGGTAGTGATAGCCAAGTAAAATACATATCCGGAAGTTGGGGAAAAACATACAGATTGTCTCTTCTATGTACTCATATGCATCTAACTGGTGTAAACGTAAATCCAGAATTCTATCTCCTTGCTGCACCTCTCAGCCAGGCGTTAGGAATGTTGAAGGTGCCTTTATCCTTCCTCTGAAGTCTGTAGAGAAGATTTGGCAGTCTAGAAGAGATGGCAAGTCAGGGGCACACTCTGAGAAGGAGGAGGCCTTGCTGTCCATTCCCTACCGCCAGCTAAAAATCTCTGTGGATCACAGAAGGATCTTTGGCAAAGTCAGATAAAGGTAGGAACCGTTAGATGAGATATTTACACCTTCTTTTATATGGCAATCTGCTAGTTGGAGAGTTCAGAGGCATGATAAAACAGAGAGAAAATAAATGATCTATTAAAATTGGAAAAAAAATTCTCAACATCCTATCATTTTTAATATGCACTAACTTGAATTTTGGCACATATTTATGCAGTAAGATCATATTTTATCATTTATTAAACCCAAAGGAAAATTGTTTAATGCAAGAAGTCATTGGGCAGTTTATGCAAACGGAGGAAGCAATCCGATTCAAAAGACGTGTTAAGCTAATGTCTTCTCGTGACTGTAATGATCTGAAATACAAAACAGATGCCTACAGAAGTTCCTGGTCCATTTCAAGTCACAGAGCCAAAGGCACATCATCTCAATGAAGGAGTATCACTTCAGTAAAGGGCAACCAGCATGATGTCATATACTCTTTCAAGTTTAAGAGATTATCTTAATGCAGAGCTCATTTGATATGTTGTTTCTTCTGTCAAGAAACAAACAAAAAAATACTGGAAGGCTAGTTTAATTCAGAGAAATGTAATTTTTCCAACAGAAAAATCTGAATGGTTGTTTCCAAAGGATTTATGTGATTCAGCCCTACTGTGCCCAGTGATTTTTAGAAGGCACTGGCATTTTTATCTTGCCTTTTGTAAAGATTAATAGCTTCTACTGGTAAAGTTCTTTGAAGCCTTGAATAAAATGCTGACTGAAGTTCAATGTCTGATTATTTATCTTATTTTATCTTTTCATCAAGCATATTGGTTTTCAAAATGTAACTCTACGGATTGCTTGAAAATATGTTTTCAAGTATAGGACTATTTTCCAATAGAAGTTGCTTATTATGTTCAATAGCAGAATTACTTCTCTGCTGAATACTATGAAATTTTGGAATGCCATTATAATAATTTTTAAGAAATGACACTTTCCTCTTTCAGAAGAAATATTTTCCTGAATGGAGACAGAGAATTTGTAAATTTAACCCTTTAAGATTGGGAAATATGCCCAGTACTATTAAAATGATGTAAGATGACGTATAGATTAATAGATTGGCTTAATCAAGACATTGGATCAAAAAGAAAGGGTTTGGCTACAAAGGTACCACAGGAGGAAATTTTTTCAGCTTACAGAACTGTTCACTATTATGACTTCGTGATGATTACAGGAGTCCATGTAAGCCTTTAAACTAGTAAAACTTCACATAGAAGAATACACTATATTACATACATGTAATAAAATAGAGGCATTGAGGTATACATGCATGGGTATACAGTTTCAAACATGTTGACCACTTAAACAGGGGAACTTATTTATATATCAATTATATCTCAATGAACATTATTAAAAATATGATGTTGTTGTTTCCCATATCTCCAGACCTACATAACTACAACCTAAATATTTGGTCATGCATCTGTCATAACGAGAACAATAAATCTTTCATGCAACACACACAGTGCAATGGCTTTTATTAATAGCAAATATGCAATCTTCCCCTTCAAAATATTTGGTAATTTTAAGTAATAAAACCAACATAATAATTACTGATAGCTTTTTAAACTAATTGAAAGTACAAATCACAGTTTTCCTTTAATCCAGATTAAGCTTTTACACTTAGTCCTCAAATTGCTTTCTTTTAGTGTTTCAGATTCTAGAATTATTGCTAGGAAATAATCTCCATACCCAATTTTAACACAAAGGTTTTATATTAACTAAGTCTTCCTGTATATAGCAAGATGGAACTCAAGCAATGCATCTATTTCTATTGCAAATATTTTACTACTTGCTGATAAATTATATTTTTGTTTTCTTCACTATATCAAGTTTGCCTTTTAATAATTTTCTTCTACCACTTTTCTTTTTCAAAGCTACTACAAATTGTTAGTTGTGTGGAACATTAGAACATCACTTGTCATCACAGACATTGTACTTCCTCTAGGTTCTCATTAGACAAGGCAATTAAAATGATATCTTTCTGCACTGCATTAAGGAAGTTTCATGTTGAAACATGAAAATATCTTAATTTATTAGTGCAAAAAACTAAAGCTCTCATCAATAAATATGCCTTCTATTTGCAAATTATCACTGCAAAAGGCATATTGGAGGTTTATAACATAAGTCAAGTGAACACAGTTGCAGAATAGAGATGATTATTAGTTTGATTAGATGAGTCATCAGTTCAAGGGCAACCAGCTAGATCTTCCAAACCAGTGGGGCAAGAAAACATTTTGGAAAAAGCTTTATCTGTCTGAACTTCTATATGGAAAATTATTTCTCAATTACTGTGTTCATTTTTAGGACTCTGTGTGTTTCCAGACTTCATTACTTATGGTTATTATGTGCTTGCAATTATTAAATACCTCTGAGTTTCCACTATTACATTTATGACACTGATAATCTAATGTGTGTATTTCATTTAATTTCATTTATTTAAATATTAGTAAGGTTGAGCACTTCTTTTTCATGCACTTAATGGCCACTTGTTTTTCTTCATTTCTGAATTGATATAATAATTATTGATGTACAGTGAATAAAACAAAAACATTTCTATCTTCATGGAGCTTATATTCTAATAAATGTCTATTCATGTTATTTGATGATTTTCTATCTGTATATTTGTTATTTATATACAAAATTAGTATTTTTTATTTAAGTTTGATCTTTAATAAATTTATGTAATCTTTAACCCATTAATGTTCCCCCAGGATAGTTCCTGAATTACATATTGATGCTTAGAAAAATGTTTTCTACTTATATTTATCTAAAGATTTCCTTGGATTTTTTTTTTGTTTGTTTTGTGCTTTTATTTGTTTGTTTTTTACTTTATAGTAATTTTTGCTACAGTAAAAATTATTTTATTTGATAAGAAGGATTTCTCATCTTTAAAAAAAGTCCTCTATTATTTAACTAATGGTAGCAGTCTTTTAATAGAGTAATCCTTTTTTTCCTCATTGACTTAAAATAACTTTTTTTTTTTTTGAAATAGAGTTTCACTTTGTCATCCTAGAGAGCCACGGCGTCATAGCTCACAGCCACCTCAAAGTCCTGGGCTCAAGCAATTCTCTTGCCTCAGCCTCCCGAGTAGCTGGGCCTTACAGGCGCCTGCCACAACACCTGGCTATTTGTAGAGATGGGGTCTCATTCTTGCTCAAGCTGGTCTTGAACCTGTGAGTGCAGGCAATCCATCCATTTCTGCCTCCCAGAGTGCTAGGAGCCACCATGCCCAGCCTTAAAATAACTATTTTTATCACATATCACATTATTTTAAATGTGAGTTTCTGTATTTGTAATACTTCTTCACTTACACTAACTTGTAAACTTTCCCACTCATTCTCTGCTTATGTAATTGTCTAGCATTAGTGCATAGTTTAGTATCCCAGTCACTCTTTAGTATTCTTCTTTTCAAAGTAACAAAATTATGTTGGTTAACTTTTCCCATTTCAGTAATTGTGTTAGAATTTTACTTAGATTTATATCAACACTATTTTTTAAATGGAATGAGTTGCCACTATTAAAGTAATCAACATTTCCAGTTAAGAAAATGATGTAGCTCACTTTTCAGTTAAGATTTTTATATGTCAAAAAATTCTATAGCGCCTAAATAAGAATGAAAGAGATTTCAAAAAGAAAAAAAATAATATATAGCTTCTTCACATATGTCCTACAAAGTTTTGGTTAATTCCTTGGTGTTTTGTATTTTGGGTTGATAATATGCATATACCTCGAGTTATTTCCCTGTTATATTTTCTAATTGATTACTGACAGATATTGTTGTATTTTCTTTTCACCCCCACCACCAGTGGGTTGGATAAACTGGATTTGGGGATGGTGAAATGCTTTCTAACACTGATATGTTTTACTTTCCTTTTTCATTAGTTCATAGCATTCTCTGGCTTTAGGCACCAGTCTGATCTATAGCCATCAAAACACAGCCTTTTTCTGGTTACTTACCAAGAAATGTTTTATTTATTTTTATTGTTGGAGATTCATTGAGGGTACAAGAAACCAGGTTACATTGATTACATGTGTTAGGTAAAGTTCCTCTTACAATTGTGTCTTGCCCCTGAAAGAAATGTTTTATTTTTAAAATTAAAAAATTTACTATTCCAGTGCCTTCACATGGATAAACTTGTGCTACTTTTCAGCTTGCAGATTTTCAGCCTCCGTACTGCAAGGCTATTTATAAACGACAAAGCACTGCAACCAATTAGCCCGTGTGATATATGTTATTACAAAAATTAGGATAAAGCTTTTAAGCAAACAAACAAAAAGAAACAACTTTTCTAGCGCTTGAGATGTCAAGTGCCTCGATAGGCTTAATTAGAGGCATTGGGGTGGGGGGTGCATCAAGGCTTCATTTGGGTTTCCATCTGTCTTCTCATTTTTTTCTCACACACTGTCACCGTTGCTCAAAAATAAGCCTTTGAAAGGAAAGCTGAAGCTGTGAAAAGAATTTCAGACATAATGAGAAATCAGTAAAAGCCTGTTATTTTTTCCCCCATGCTTCTGGTTGAGTTTTCACTCCTTAAAATTTGCTCCTTCGGGGTTTTAAAAAATTAAGATCACATTTTACTCTGAATTCCAACTGAGACAAACCTGGACCAGTTTCCACTTTGAGTTCCAGCCCAGTCAGTTATTTTTCTCAAGGATTTTTATAAATAGATTATAAATTTCTGTGTAGAGCATTAGTCTAGCCAGTTATCTTCTCAAGGATCTTTCTAGATAAGTTATTGAATAAATCAGTCGTATTAGAATAATTATCTTTCATCACACTCAGGCTCCTGTTCATGGAATCTAGGGACAAAGTTGGAACAAAGGCCAACAGAATGGAAGAATGCAGGCTGGTTTATCTCAGAAAAATAACCCTAATCTATGCCTCCTCAAAAGCTTAGGCTTACTGCTAGTGCAAAATATAGGTAAGTGGGTGTCCTTGGCAATTTCTAATGAATTCAATTGCTCAATAGTAAAACCGAATCATTCAGGAGAAATTGAACTGTATGTGTAGCTTGCTTTCTGGCTTCCCTAGAATCACTGTTGGAAAGAATATTTCATCGACTCACACCACAGCCTCCAAAGGGTGGTTTCGCCAATTGATCCTCTGGTACGTGTCTATCTTACATAACAACACAGAATTATTCAGTGAGAAAAAATGTGTAAAGAATACATTTTTAAAATAAACATATAACATGTTCTGTTCAGTCCAATGCTTAATGCGTAGTAGCTCCTGTTAGACCGGGTGTAACACTCTGTATGTGAGGCACAAAGATAAGTAAGGAAATGTAACTGCACTCGGGGAATGAATGCAGCTACAGAGATGTGGGACCTGCCCTTGGCTCATGAGGCAGTCGCAGGGGAAGTGGGAATGCAGAGTTGAAGGCAGCATGGCCCCCAGGCTTCTGGATGGCTTTCTAGCTCTGCATGGGTCTGTAACAAGTGCGTGTATGTATCACTGTCCTCACCCCACAGCAAAGTCATGACTCAGAAGGACATAAAATGAAACTTTTAGCCTTTTAAAACATGTTTTATTTGCAAATTAATTTCTCATGGAGAAAGTTTGAGTGCTGTATCTATCCTTGAATAAGCATTTTTTCAAGGCTTTTGCAAATCCCTTAGGTATAATGCAAATTCTTGTCTTTGTTTTGTTTTCCTGACCTACTTTCCATGCTATCTCAAATTTTTCTCATTTTGAATTATAAGGCCTTCCTCTTTGGTCCACTTGATCATAGATCATCATGTCCAACATTGAAGTCTGTTTTGTGACACTTGGAAGGTGAATTGTTCAATACCCTCCTCATATCTCTCCAGTTTTGACACTCTGTCCGCCACTTCACCAGACCACTGCCTTCCCCTATCATGATGGACAAACCTCAGTACTTCCCAACGTGGCTGTTCCATTCAGCTTACTTTGAATATCTTCACTTTTGATGTCCAGTGAAGGGGATGGAATTTCTAAGCCCTATTTAGGAATAATGACCTCAGTCTAACCTATTTGTTGGTCTACCCTATTGTCAGGCAATTTCCTAACATGTACATAACAGCTGCTATCAAAGTTATCAGCTAAAAATTAAGTAAAATTTACCCAAGTCCTTTGTAAGGCCTTTTTATTGTACTATTTTAAGAAATAAATTTTGGGAGTTATGATATATTACTTTGAATGGTAATTATAGTAAAACATCTTAATTCTTGATTTTTATTTGAATTTTCAATCATTGAACCTGCTAAGATTATGACATTTTTCTAAAAGGGACACCTGATTATGAAATCATGGCAATGATTTTTGTGTTCTAATTTTGCTAGAATTAGAACTGATGCATTGAATTTCAAAAAAAATTTAAGATTATTTGCAATTATGATAGAACACCCAAAGTATTTAATAAAAAATTGAGAAATATTATGGTATATTCAAAAAGCAGCCCTATCTCTGAAAGCTATATACCCCAGTGGCAAAGGGCACATCGAATTCCCAGAACATGGCTGTTCATTCCATTCTCCAGTGGAAGGAGCCAGAGTTCCTTGGAGAAATGGTTGATTCTAGGAATGACATCAAAAATTTAAGACAAGGCAGAAAAATGTCAGAAACTAAGAAAATGATAATAAAAAAAAGCAGCCAACCAAAATAAGACAAAACAAAACTGAAAAGAGCCTGATGTCCAAACCTCACATAATTCAAGGAACAAAATAAAATATTAGTGGATTATAACCAAAGTATATATCTGTGAGTCCATGATGATACAAATAAATGAGTGAATAAGTAAATAAATTGGGAAAGAATAGATATATTCCCTCTGTCAAGGAAATGGAATATAACTCCATATGTAGTCAAAGAAAGAATAGATATATTCCCTCTGAAGAAAAATTCCAAGTAACTTATGTAGGTATTCCATAGTCAAGGAAATGGAACATAACTCCTCCTTCCTCAAGCATTGGCTTCTCATAATGATTTTCTTCCAAGGAGACAGTATGGAAATGGGAGAAAAAAAGAGTAACTTTATAGTGGGGTAACCCGAAAAACACTATTTTTATTCAGTTTTCCATAGTTTTTACCTAATTTTCTTTAATTCTTCAGAATCGCATCTTGGTTACCACATTGCATTTAGTTTACTTATCTTTAAAGCTTCCCTTAGTTGTGACAATTTCTCAGAGTTTCCTTGTTTACTGATAATCTTGACGGGTTTGGGGGTGCCAGTCGGAGATTTTGAACATATCCCGCTGTTGGCATGTATTTGCTATTTTTGGCTTAATCGGACTGGGATCATGATTTCTTTGAGGGGAAGAGCACAGATGTAAAATGCCATTTTCATCACATCACATAGAGGTTAATAAAGCAACATGACTTGTTGTTGCTGAAGTTGACCTTGATCACCTGCTCAGGTAGTGTTTGCCAGGCTTCTCCACCGTCAAGTTCCTCTTTTGCTTTCTTTGCACAGTCTTTGGAAGGAAGACACTTAGGGGAACTGATGTTGGGCATAAGGAAATTCTCTGTCCTGTCCTTATAGTTTTTCTGTGAATCTAAAACTGTTCTAAATAAAAACTTTAAGATTCAGTCATCTCTGCTATTTTACATAATTATCTTTATATATTGTGGACACTGATGAGAAAATAAATCCAATAGAATAGTTACTGCAGAAGAAATATTATTTATTCCGTCTGTTCAAAAAAAAAAAAAAAAAAAAAAACCCAAAACTTGCTACTGCCAAGTGAATCAATGAAAAGCTTTGATCACACTAGGTTTTCACCATGCTACACTAGCCCTAGGAAAATAAATCCTAAGCATAAGACTGTCAAATGAAGACTTGCATTATAAAAATGCAAATACTGGCCTGAAGATCAGAGCAAAATCAGGGTTTTTGATCTTATACAGGGCAGTGGCCCCGACACAGGACATTAACTGATCTGATGTTTGTTCCTCACATCATCTAAACTACTTACCATAAATCCTGTTTTAGATTTATTGGGTATGATAGAGTTTAATGGGTGGAGATTTGCCAGTGTTCAATACCCTTGCTCAAGAGCTATGCCAAACTGCTTTTTCCTTTGAATGTATCAACTTAACTAGCTTTAACCTCAGCACATATGGAAAATTCATAATTCTAAAAAGTGTTTAAAATGCAATGAATCTCTGCTCTTTCATCCAGAATTTATACATTTTAAAAAGCATATGTAAAATGTGCCCCTGTCATAGTAATTTTTGCCTGCGTAAAACCAGTTTATGTGCAATCCTTGTCCAGTCAGATTTTTCAGTTCACAAAGATTAGCTTCTCTTTTCTTTTCCTGATGATGAGATACCCAGACTCATTCATTATCTTCCACATTAGTAATTGTGTTTCCAAGGATATGAAAGAGTAAATATTATAAAAACAACATTGGTGCAACTACAATCCTTTGATGACATTGGAAAGCACCAAAGAAATCTTCAGAGTAAGAATCGAAGGATGGGCAACATGTTCATTTGGATGATAGAAAAAAATCATTTTCAATCTGGGACTTAAGTTTAATTAGTTTTATGGATAATTTAATTTGAATAAGACTTAAAAAAGAACATTGCTAAATTCATATTAAAAAATTTTTTGAGACATGTTATTATTTCAATAGACTAAGGAGGCACAAGTGTTTCTTATACATAGATGCACTGTGTAGTGCTGAAGTCAACACTTTTAGTGTACCCATCACCAGAATAGTGTACATTGTACTCAACAGATAATTTTTGATCCCTCATCCACCAGCCTCTTCTATTCTTAGTGTCCAATGTCCATTATACCACTATCTGTCCATATATACCCATAATTTAGCTCCTTCTAATAAGTAAAAACCTGTGGTATTTGTTTTTGCATTCCTGTGATACTTTACTTAAGAGGATAATAGTCTCCAACTCCATCCAAGTTACTGCAAAAGGCATTATTTCATTTCCTTTTATAGCTGGGCATAACTTCATGATATGTGTGTGTGTGTGTGTGTGTGTGTGCGTGCGCACGCACATTTCACTTTTTTCTTTATCATTAGTTGATGTGAACTTAGGTTGACTCCATTATCTTTGCAATTGTAAATTATGCAGATGCTTTCTGATATAATGACTTCTTTTCCTTTAGGTAAGTACCAAATAGTCAAATTACTGGATTAAATGGTAGGTCTCCTTTTAGTTCTTTGAAGATTCTCCATACTGTTTTCCATAGAGGTTGTACTAATTTACATTCCCATCAGCAGTATGTAAGCATTCCCTTTACTCATCTATGCCAACATTTTTTGTTGCTTTACTTTTTAATAATGGCCATTCTGACAGGACTAAGGTGATATCCATTGTGGTTTTAATTTGCATTTCCCTGGTGATGAGTGATAGTGAGAATTTTATTATATGTTTTTTGGCTACTTGTAAATCTTTTGAAAAACTTCTGTTCATGTCTTTTGCATACTTTTTGATGGGGTTATTTATTTTTCTGGCTGATTTGTTTAAGCTCTTTGTAGATTCTGGATATTACTTCTTTGTAGGATGGATAATTTGGGAATACTTTCTCCCATTCTGTAGGTAATCTACTTCCATAGTCAAGGAAATGGAACATAACATGATTTTCTTTGCTGTGCAGAAAATTTTTACTTTAATCAGTCCCTTTTTTTATTTGTTTATCTTTCTTGTTGCTATATTTGCTTTTGAGGTCTTGGTCATAAATTCTTTGTCTACACCAATGCCCAGCAAAGTTTTTCCTATGTTCACTTTTAGAATTTTTATGTTTCAAGTCTTACATGTAAGTCTTTAGTTCATCATGAGTTAATTTTTTGTATGATGAGATATAGGGATCCAGACTCATTCTTCTACACATGGCTCTCTAATTTTCTCCCACCATTTATTAAATAGGGCATCCTTTTTCCAGAATATGTTTTTGTCTGCTTTGTTGAAGGTCAGTTAGTTATAGCTGTATGGTTTCACTTCTGTATTCTCTATTCTGTTTCATTGATCTATGTGTCTACTTTGATACTAGTACCATGCTGTTTTGGTTACTATGCCTTGTATTATAATTTGAAGTCAAATAATATGATGCCTTCAGATTTGTTCTTTTTGATTAGGATTGCTTTGATTATTTGGCCTCATTTTTTGTTCCATATGAAATTTAGGATTGATTTTTCTAGTTCTGTGAAAAATGACATTGGTATTTTGATGAGTATTACATTGAATCTGTGTATCACTTTGGGTGGTATGAACATTTCAATAATATTGATTCTTCTAATCCAAGAGCACTGGATGCTTTCCCATTTGTTTGTGTCATCTGTGAATTCTTTCATCAATGTTTTGTAGTTCTTCTTGTAGAAAATTTTAATATTGTTAGTTTAGTATTTTCGTAGATATTTTATTTTCTTTGCAGTTATTGTACGTGGTATATTCAGCACTATTATCTTATTGTTTGATAATTTGAGCTGTTATAACACTTGCATTCTAAGACTATTTTATAATACCTTCAAGATTAAGCAAAGGTTTATGCATGCCAAATCAGATCCTAAAAAAGGAAATTATTTCTTGAGTTTGCACAAGTTGTACTGGAGTATGATGTGAAATTTTCAAACTCTATAATGTCATATATGATACATAGTGAAGTGCTGTAATATTCCACTCACAATGCATATTTCTTAATGATAGCTTTCTAATCTGTTAGACTTTGGGCTAATGGCATGAATAAACTAGATATGAAGCTAAGTGACACTTTCCTTTTTTATGGTAAATACATGGGTGAAATAATAAATTCTTTTTGTTTCCAAGTTTTTCATCTTAATTGTAAGTTCTTTTTCTCATTTTGCATCATGTATCTCCATGATTTGTAATAAAATATATTTATTCATTTTTTAGCTTTTTATTTATTCAGTTTAATTTTTTTCATTGATAGAGAAGAATATAGAAAACTATTATAAAAAACTCAGTATCTATTAAAAATTATCTCAAATTTGAAAGGGATCTGTAACTGTATTGATGACCAGATCAATGATCTTTTTTGGAATGTAAGTAGAAAGGGTAATGAATCCATAATCCCACTTAATGTTCATAACTCTGGGAGGCAATTTTTCTCTCTGGATCATAAATTCAACACATAATTGTAAAAAGACTATAAGAATGTATTATCTATTGTTATGAAAAATGCAGTGATTTAGGAAGCAGAATTTATACATTTTCTGAGACTTTGGTTAACGAGCATATAGGAAGATTTTTTTGAATTAAAACTTTACATTAAAAAAATCTGTAGGCAAACCCACAAATCACTACAAAAAAAAAAAAAGAACACAACATATCAAAATAAATCTAAACCATCCAACAAAAATTTCTCATTTATTAAATTATAAATTAAATGAACACACCTTAAAATATGTTAACTGACAGACCCAAGGATCCTTTAGCACTCTTAAGCTATAGTACAAAAGACAAGGAGATATTGAAATGTCAGTAAAAGTTCCATTTCGCAATGCTCCTGCTAAATAAGAAGAGGCATTTGTTTTTGGCATTGAATTATTAAAGAATGATGAGGCAAAGTAGAAAAAATAATTGACCCTCTGTAAAAAAAAATGTAATTCAATTGACTGCACTGGCTACAGGGAGAAAGCTTTTGCTTTTCTCACAAACAGAGAAGAGGAAAGAAAAATTCTGGCAAATTTAATCTTATTGACATTTCACATATATTTTAGTAGGGATCGTTTCAATCTTATTATTAAGAAAGTCTCATTAACTTTAAGTTCTGGGCTATATCAATTATTTCTTTGTATCCTCTAGTTTGATTCAGTCCCATGACCAAGGCAGCTCCTGACATAAATATTCTCCTTGTTGGCGTAAGAAAGAGAGAGTCATGCATTTCATTGGATTATTAAGATGGTAGAAGTGACTAAACCTCCCTTAAATAATATGGAACATAATGTATAATTACCTAATGAAATACACAGTTGGTTACTTAAAAGCTATACTGCACATCTACAGCATAATCATGTATCTAATATATGGGTATATTTACATGCATAATTAAGTCTTCTTTGAAAATATTGTTTTACATTTTTTGTTCCAATGTTTATCTGCTTTCTACGAACATACTCTTTTGTTACTTACTTGCGTTTGCCAGAATCTCCAACCTAAAGCTATCAGTTATTCAGGCTAAAATATTTAAGCTTAAACAGTCTCTGAATTCTCCCCTTTAATTTTAAATTAAATTATAAATTAAATGAACACACCTTAAAATATGTTAACTGACAGACCCAAGGATCCTTTAGCACTCTTAAGCTATAGTACAAAAGACAAGGAGAATATATAGATAACTGCTTATTTAACAATCAGAGAAGGTTGTCATTCTTAAATAACTTACATATGTCAATGATGATTTCTTTCTTTAACAAAAAAACAAATTTGAACCAGGGATCCAAACTGGCTATCCTAAGATGTTGTGTTTTGTATGTACCAGTGGCGTTTTAGAGCTCAATTCTATATTCACTTGGGAAAGATGCTATGATTCTGTTAGTCAATAGCTCTTCCAGTCTTAAGCTCTGCAGTGACTGCAGCTTCTAAAGACCAGAGTAAACAGAACCATTCAAGATTTTCAAACATATATAAAATTCAGAAAGTGTACTAAGAGGTTAAGTAGGCCATATATGTACACTTATGGTCACTATAACATGAACCTGCATAACTGCCCCCAAAAGGAGATAACAAATTTGTTTAGATGGTGGTTTATGGTACTTAAGCAGGCTCATGACAAGGCAAATTTGTAGTTATCTTGGTTCTAACATCAAGATACTAACTGCAAAGTCACTCTTAATAACTCATCTATACATTTACCTACAGACACAAGAATGCAAGATCTCATGTTGAAAATTAAAAACAATTATATTATTACTGTCTTTATTCAAGGTAATATTTAAAATACCTTAAAATATAAATACTAAATTTTCCTTATCAACAAATTGTATAAATTTATTACCAAGTTGTATGAAAATAAATCTAGCATTTCTGGTTCATATTATTGTCACATATGAGGTAAAAAACTGGGTACAACGTAACTCTTTTTAATATCTAAAACCCCAAATCATTCTCTGACAATTCACAATCAATTTATTTTTTTTAAAATACGTATTTGATTGAATATAAATTTGGGGTGTTCAAATAGTAATATCTAAAAGGTAGCTGACTATAAATGTAAAATTCATTGGTAAAGATAAAGCAGAATATAACTTTTTTTGAGAGTCAGGTCATCACTACACAGATGTTTAAAACCACAGACTTCCTTAGATTTTATCGGTAGAACAAGCAGCTAAAAATAAGCAGATAGTCTAAAACTCAGTTCTGGAGTAGCCAACTAGCAGAAATGGAGGATCCAGCAAAAGAAATATCCAGTGAAGCTGGATAAAGACAGTAAGTGATATAGAAGGTCTATTTATCTGTCAATTACTGTGTAAAAAAATCATTTTAAAAATTCATGCTTTAAAATAAGAATCATTTTATTGTTATATCTCAGAGTTTGGGAGGTTGACTGGGCTTGGCCAAGCACCTTTGCTCAGGGGTTCTCATGTAATCAAATGGTGTTGGAGGTGCAGTTATCCTGAAGGTTCTTCAAATATAACATAACTGATGGTGTAAGTTGTCTAACTGGTACTGTTAGAAATAATTGTATTTTTATACTTGTCAACCTTTCTTCATCTCCCCTCATTCCTCCCATGCTCAGCCTCTGATAACTGCTATCCTTATCTCTCCCTCCATGAGATCAACATTTTTAGTTTTGCATATGAGTGAATATACATAATATTCATCTTTCTATGCTGGTTTATTTCAGTTAACATAATGTCCTTTAGAGTCACTCATGTTGCTGCAAATGATAGGATTTCATTCTTTTTTATATATAATTGAAGAATTCTCCTTATATAGAGAAAGCATATTTTCTTCATCTTTTCTTCCGTTGATGAACTCTTACATTCATTCCATATTTTGGCTATTATAAATAGTGCTGAGTCAACACAGGAATGCAGGTATCTCTTCAAGATACCGATTTCCTTTCTTTTGTAACCAGTAGCAGGATTGTTAGATAATCTGACAGTTCTATGTTTAGCTTATTGAGGACCATGCCATTTTGATAATGGCTGAATTGATTTATATTCCCACCAACAGTATATGACTGTTCCCTTTCCTCTGCAGCCTCATCAGCATCTATTATCTTTTGTACCATTCTAACTAGGGTGAGATTATATCTCTTTGTGGTTTTGTTTGCGTTTCCTTGATGATTAGTGAAACTGAGCAATTTTACATATACCTGTTGGCCATTGAGAAATGAGTTTTCAGATCCCATACCTTTTTAAAATCAGGGTTTTATGGTTCTTTTGCTGTTGAGTTGTTTGAGCCTCTAAAATATTTTTCTCGAGTCATGAATAGCTTGCAAATACTTTTTCCCATTATGTAGGCTTTTTTTGTTTTTCACTTTATTGACTGTTTCCTCTGTTGAACAAATACTTTTTAGTTTGATATAATTTTATTTGTCTATTTTTGCTTTGTATTGCCTATGCTTTTGAGGTCTTACTCTAAAAATCTTTGACCAAACCAATGTCCTGAAGCATTTCTCCAAAGTTTCCTTCTAGTAGTTGCATAGTTTGGGGTCTTACACTTAAGTCTTCAACTCATTGCAATTTGATGTGTATGCATCCTGAGAAAGAAGGGCCTACTTTTATTCTTCTGTGTCTATATATCCAGTTGTCCCAACACCATTTATTAAAGAGACTGTCCTTTCTCCAGTGTCTGTTTTCAACATCTTTTTCAAAAACAAGTTGGCTGTAAATATATGGATTTATATCTAGGTTCTCCATATATGATTTTATTCCTGTACCATTCTGTTTTAGTTACTATAACTCTGTAGTATTTTTGGAAGTCAAGTGGTGTGATGCTTCCAACTTTCTTCTTTTTGATTAGAATTGCTTTGGATATGTTGGGTCTTTTGTGTTTCTATGTAAATTTTAAGGTTTTTTTTTTTATTATTTCTGTGAAGATTGTCATTGGTATTTAGGTAGAAATTGCATTGAATATGCAGATAGCTTTTGCTAATATGAATATTTTATCTATTATAATTATTCTAATTCACAAATATGGGGTATCTTTTCAGTTATTTATCCCCTCTTCAATTTTATTCAATATTTTATAGATTTCATTACAGAGAACTTTCATTCCTTTGGCTAACGTTATTCCTAGATATTTTACTTTTTTGGTAGCTATTATAATTAGATTGCTTTCTTGATTTATTTTTCAGATTATTTGCTTTGTATAAAAATGTTGATTTTGTATTCTGTAACTTTACTAAACTTATTTATCTAAGTTTTTGTTATAATTGAAAATATCTAAAAGTTTTTGTTATAATCTAAAATATCTTAGGTTTTTCTAAATATAAGTTCATGTCATCTGCAAGCAAGCACAATTTGACTTCTTTTTTTTTTACAGTTTAGACACTCTTTATTTATTTTTTTTTCTTTTTCCTAATTGTTCTGTCTACGACTTCCAGTACTATTTTGAATAAAAGTGGAAAAGGGGGTGGGGGAGCATTCTTGTCTCATTCCAGATCTTAAAAGAAAAGCTTTATAACCAGACTGATACTATGAATACAATGTCAGACTATGTTATGCATGTTCTCAAATTACTTGAATGATTTTCCCATTTAATTTAGCTAAAGCCAAAGTCCTAAATTAGCCTAGAGCAGCAGTTGTCAACCTGTAGGTCACGACCCCTTTGTAACAATGAAAATACCTAGCTGCATTAGGAAGGTTGAGAACCACTGGCCTAGAAGGACCTTCATTATTTGGTTTTCCCTTATCTCTCTAACCTATTTCCTACTATTTTTCTCTCTCTTCCTCATTTTTTTAGATTGTTACTCAATATCACCTAAAGAGACCTCTCCCAACTTCCCTAATTAACTGTAATGTAACTCTGCATACAATTTCTCTTTCTCTTTTCAGCTATATTTGTGCTCATAGTACTTATCTCTTTTAACATACTGCTTATTTTTTAAACCATGTTATTCTTTATCTGAGTGTAAACACAAAGGAACGATGGCTTTAGTTTCTTTTATTTGCTGCTGCATTCTCAATGTCTACCACAGTGCCTGAGATATAAAAAGCATTTCATATGTTTTTGTTTAAATGAATATGTACAAGTGACAACCAGAAAGTCAAGACAGACAAGCAAGTTAATGCTGAAATATAAAGAAGTGGACAGCTATTTAAATAATGTTTAATTAGATTACGGAAAAACAGTTCAGCCTTCTGGTAAATCCTGCCAATAGTTTTTAAAGGTGGTATCAGCTGAGAAAAAGCCAAGAGCTTTCTTTTTAACCCTTTCAGGGTTTTGACAGACAGTTGATTTTAAGACTTAGAGCTTCTGTACATCCCAAAATTTAGCAAGAATTATTTTTCTTTCCTTCTGCTCATTGTTGTGCTGGAAAGTATGAAATTTTATATATAATTTTTCCATCATGGGGCCAAGATTTTGCAAAAGTCTAAAGACCACTAGAAGTAAGAACATATAATCTAAAGGATTGTATTCATCATAAGGAAAATTATGAATTTGAAAGTAATTAAATGAAGAAAAAGTAACTCCACATACAAAATATGATCTACCATCTCCAGGGTTCCCTGATGTCTCATCCCATTATGGTATCAGACTCAGGGTTCCAATCCAGGAATTAGTCATCTAAATTAGTTGCATTGCAAATGAGGCTGGTCAGGTGTACTCCTAGAGTCTACTTTCTTTAGTTTTGGACTCTTCTTTAGTTTTTTTCCTTATACAACAAACATACAACAGTGTGACAGGGATAAGAAAACTGCAGTAAATATTTGTATTAAAAAAGACTACTTGGTTTTGAATGTGAAAAGAGGCACTAACAGTCACTGTTTCATTCAGGTGGGTATTTTCTCTTGGGACACAGAATATCTCTTGATTTATAGCCTAGTGATGCTCCCTGGAAATGGTTCTTTGTAACTCTTATCTTATCTTATCTTATCTTATCTTATCTTATCTTATCTTATCTTATCATCTTTACCCTTTGAGTTCTTGTTTTTCCCACTGAATGATTCTTCCTTTTTTCATAAGAAATGCCCACACTCATGTTTTTATTTTAATTATTTATTTATTTTTTTAAATCATAGCTGTGTACATTAATGTGATCATGGGGCACCATACACTAGTTTTATAGACTGTTTGACACATTTTCATCACAATGGTTAACATAGCCTGCCTAGCATTTTCTTAGTAATTGTGCTAAGACATTTACATTCCACATTTACTAAGCTTCACATATACCCTTGTAAGATGCACCACAGGTGTAATCCCACCAATCCAATTTTTTTTTTTTTGATATAAAGTCATTGCTGTCTTTTATTTTTAGATATTACAAGACAAAGATTTTTAACTTAACATGAAAATCTCTTAACATGAAAAAGTACCTCCCTCTGCCCCCCAAGCCCAGCTCCCTCCCGTCCCTTTCCCCCTTCCCCCTATTCTTAGGTGGTAACTGGGTTATAGCTTTCATGTGAAAGCCATAAATTAGTTTCATAGTAGGGCTGAGTACATTGGATACTTTTTCTTCCATTCTTGAGATACTTTACTAAGAAGAGTGTGTTCCAGCTCCATCCATGTAAACATGAAAGAGGTAAAGTCTCCATCTTTCTTTAAGGCTGCATAATATTCCATGGTGTACATATACCACAATTTATTAATCCATTTGTGGATCGACGGGCACTTGGGCTTTTTCCATGGTTTAGCAATTATGAATAGGGCTGCAGTAAACATTCTGGTACAAATATCTTTGTTATAATGTTATTTTTGGTCTTCTGGGTATATACCTAGTAGAGGAATTATAGGATTGAATGGCAGATCTATGTTTATATCTCTAAATGTTCTCCAAACATCTTTCCAAAAGAAATGTATTAATTTGCTTTCCCACCAGCAGTGTAGAAGTGTTCCCTTTTCTCCACATCCACGCCAACATCTCCAGTCTTGAGATTTTGTGATACGGGCTAATCTTACAGGAGTTAAATGATATCTCAACGTAGTTTTGATTTGCATTTCTCTGATGATTAAAGATGATGAGCATTTTTTCATAGGTCTGAAGGCTGTGCGCCTGTCTTCTTCAGAGAAGTTTCTCTTCAAGTCCCTTGCCCAGCCTGCAATGGATCACTTGTTCTTATCTTGTTTATATGTTTGAGTTCTCTGTGGATTCTGGTTATTAAAACTTTGTTGGAGACATAACCTGCAAATATCTTCTCCCATTCTGAGGGCTGTTTACTTGCTTTACTTACTGTGTTCTTGGCTGTGCAGAAGCTTTTTAGGTTGATCAAGTCCCAGTAGTGTATTTTTGAAGCTGCTTCAATTGCCCAGGGAGTCCTCCTTATTAAATACTCGCACAGACCAATTTGCCTGCACTCTCTTCTAGTATTTTTATATTTTCATGTTTTAAGTTTAAATATTTAATCCAGTGAGAGTCTATCTTAGTTAATGGTGAAAGGTGTGGGTCCAGTTTTAGTCCTCTACAGGTTTCCAGCCAGTTCACCCAGCACCATTTGTTAAATAGGGAATCTCTTCCCCACTGAATGTTTTTAATTGGCTTGTCAAAGATCAAATAACGGTAAGTATCTGGGTTCATCTCTTGGTTCTCTATTCTGTTCTATACATCTACCTCTCTGTTTTTGTGCCAGTACCATGCTGTTTTGATCACTATCAATTTATAGTATAGTCTGAGGTCTGGTAGCGTGATTCCTCCTG
>CAUYPK010074679.1:0-12035 GCA_963574355.1 Loris lydekkerianus
CCCGGCCTGAAACTGCCTCTACCTAGATACAGCCAATGTGGTACCATGCCACTGGCCCGACCCTGTCACTCACCTCTTCCCCCGCCTTCTTTCCCTGCCCCTTCTCCACAATAAAAAAAAAAAAAAAAAAAAAAAAAAATATCATTCAGGTCATGCAGCCTCCTGCATAAACGTTTCAATCACTTTGAATTGCACTTGAACCGCTTGCAGCCCTGCACAATCTGGTCGGTGTCAACACCTCCAAGCAAAGCTCCCCCTTTTACATTTCAGCCATGCTCTTTACTCTTCCTGAAAATGGCTAAACTCTTTTTCGCTTTGGCACACAGGAGGATCTTTCTATGTCATTCAGGCTTAGTATAAAGTTAATTTCATTTAAGAGACTTTCCTGATCTCCCCCAATATATATGTTATGCCATATAAATATTTAACATGTATTGTACCACATAATTAATACAACACTGCTATGCCCCCTACGTGCTTCATTTCATTTTACAGGTGAAGAAACCAAGGCTTAATTATATTACTTAGATACCCCCCCCCCCCAAATCACAGAGTCACAGGCTTTGAACCATGGCTCTCTGCACCCAGAGTTTGAGCTTATCCCCACACCCTGCCTCTCTCAATGTAGATAGTCCATTGAAGTTAGAATATATTTTGTGAACTATAGTTTCACTTATTTCATACAGCATTATTTCACCCAATAGTCTGCAAGCTGTCTTTTTTGTTGTTGTTGTTTTGGTTTTTGGTTTTTTGAGACAGAGCGTCCTTCTGTGCCCTAAGTAGAGTGCCCTGGCATGATAGCTCACAGCAACCTCAAACTCTTGGGCTAGAGTGACCCTCTTGCCGCAGCTTCCCAAGCAGCTGGGCCACAATGCCCAGCTAGCATGTCCATTTTAAGAAGATGGGGGTCTTGCTCTTGCTCAGGCTTATCGCGAACTCCTGGCCTCAGGAATACCACCTGCTTCAGCCTCCTAGAGTGCTAGGACTATAGGCATGAGCCACCGTGCCCCACCTAGCCTGTGAGCTTTCTGAGGGCAGGAACTGTGATGATTTTTCTGATTCTCCAGTCCAGGAGATGCCAAAAAACTGTGACTAAGTGATCAAAAGAGCAAACAAAAAGGAAACTTATGTCAAGGAAAAACAATGCTTTAGCTATCAAGACTTTAAATAAATTCTCATATTAAAATTATAATCCATTATTATTAAATTGATAATTAAAGTAGTTGTTATTAAAATTTATTGCAGTTTTATTAACATTTATTGATTTTTAAATTATTAAATTAATATTTATGACATTTTATTAAAGGTTTTAATAAAATAATCTCCAAACAGCAGTGAAATAAAAGCACTGACCAATGTTAAAGATTAGAATAGAAAAGGAGGATTTGGGAACATGAGGGCACTGACACTCAGGAACCGGGTAGGCAACCAAGCTCATTGGGAATTACATCACTGTACAAAGAAGTGGCTGCTGACAAGTTAAAGGGCACTTTTGCACCTATCTCTAACCATAAACAAATGCAGAAATTTCCAACCCCAAATGCTACTTTATGAGTAGTGCATATGTTCTTATGAGACAATGACATTAGTGGAAAAAAGGAAGAAAACAGGGATGATGGAACAATTCTGGGAAATGATTTGCAATGTCCTCTAAGGTGCCTCTGCTTTTGCGAAGGCTTAAGAATCCAAGGATGTCCAGCTTGGGCCCATAGCACAGTGATTATAGCGCCAACCACATACACCGAGGCTGGCAGCTTTGACCCTGGCCTGAGCCAGTTTAACAACAATGGCAACTGCAACAACAACAAAAAAATAGCCGGTGGGCACCTGTAATCCCAGCTACTTGGGAGGCTGGGGCAAGAGAATCACTTAAGCCCAAGACCTTGAGGTTGCTGTGAGCTGGGACACCAAAGTACTCTACCAAGGGTGACATAGTGAGACTGTCTCCAAAAAAAAAAAAAAAAAATCCAATGATTCTTTATAACAATAACCCTTCTCACTTCATGCCCTCTCCCACTGGGAGGCCCCAACTCCCTTTATCCTTTTCCTTCTCTCCAAAAAGATAATACGGTTTCAAATCTCTTCCAACATTTTTAAAGGTAAAGCCTGGAGATTCTGTCACGATGACACAAGTATTGTAGTCAATGAAGGAAAAATGAATGAAAAAATGAAAGACTGAAGATTGTATCAGATTGCCTGATAAAAGTCAAGTCAATCATTTCATATCTGATGTTTGCATTTTAGCTATAAATTTCAGACCCTTCAGTGAAAGAAAAAAAAAAAAATTAACACCATTACTCTATTGGAGGGGAAAAAAAATTCTCCCAAGTTGTGAAATTAGCCTCTTCCTTCATTCACACATTCAGTTCTATTTTTGCAGTTGTGCCAGTAATCTAAAAGAAAAAGTACTGAAAGTCAATTCCAGGTTTCTAAAATGTCTGACTGTGCATGTCCCAGTTCTTTCTAGCACCTCCCAGAAGATTCAGCCAATTTTTATTTCTGCAGCGCATCAGTGTTTATCATTTGTTTTACAACAGCACTGCATGTTCTTGAAAATTGACTTAGATGTATTTCACTCATCCTCTACAAAAACTCAAGAGAGATAAATGGCCTTAAAAACAAAATTCACCACTGAGGCATGGTTAATTTACTAAACAAGCATTTCTTTTTTTTACCCTCTCAGCTCAATATTTACTTCATTACAGTGGTAACTCCACCTCCACCCCCATCAGCCTCTGTATTTGTCAAGATTGATGACAAATTTCCAGCTTGTAATTAGGCATTATAAAAATTCATTGTAGGAAAACTATTGCTAGAGAAAAGCTTTTCCATTCAGCTTGCTTTATAGAAATACTGATGGCTTTCACCTTCAGGAAAGCTAAAAGTAAAACCATGGGTGGATTTTGACCTTACATGTTTGAATAAACCTACTTTTTATGGGAAAATGCTCTGGGAAGTGGTTAAATCAAATAGACTTAGAATAAAATTCTGTCTGTCTCTTTTCAGCTGGGTAATCAAAGGCAAAAAGTTTACCCTCTCTGTGCCTCAGTGTCCTTTTCTATAAAATGAAGACATTGATAATAAGTATCACATAGGGAATAGGAAGGAGTAAATAATAAAACTACCCAGTGCAGTGCTGAGTGCAGGGTAAATGCTCAATAAATGGCAGCCATTACTACTGGATGAATAATATAGAAAAGGAATGGCACAGGGAATGTCCTCAACCCTATCTACTGCCATCCTCAGAATTTCACCATTCTCATTACTAATGAAAAAGCATGTGGGCTACTTGCAGCCCTGACAGAAGTCTTAAGTAGTGCTGGAGATTTCTGTCTCAAAGAAGGAAAGATGAGGGCTCAGAGGACAGGCAGCCTCTCAGGCCCAGCAGGGTTCCTGACACCCATTGTATCACACCTTCTTAGAGGCATCAGAGTTTACCTGGGGCTCTTCCCTTAGAACCTATTCTTTGTTCTGTGAGCTTTGACAAATCTCTACTCCAGGGGTGGCGAACAAGTTCGACTACACGCTCGGAGATCGCTCCTCAGAGGTCCCTCCTCAGAAGCAGCATAACAAAATCCAAACTTGGCAAAGAGCTACAGTATACAAAATAATGATAAGAGGCAAAGAGCCGAAATTCATTTTGGCCGGGAGCCGCATGCGGCTCTAGCCGTGTGTTCGCCACCCCTGCTACTCCCTCATCCTAAAAATGAGAGTGGACAAGATAAGCTCCCAGAGGGGTGCTTTTTTTTTTTTTTTTTTTCTTTTTCTTCAGAGAATTAAATTCAGAGTGGGGGCAGGGACAAGAGCAGGGAGTTCTCAGGGTGTGACAGGAAACAGAACTCTGTGAAGACTTCTCCTAGCTTGGCATCATTGAATAATCAGAGAAAAGCAACATCAGAGGACAAGCAAGCCAAACCACACACAACGTCTGCCTTTCAGTCATCACTCTAATAATTTCAACCAAGAGTTGTGGGACTAACACCCAGTGAGACCTCTCTGTTTCTAGCAATTTGCAGAATCTTTGCATGTACTGGCTCATTGTCCCTCACCCTCAAGAGATTATCCTAGTTTTCAGGTGAGGAAATAGGCACATAAAGGTTAAGAAACTTCCTTAAGGAAATTAGATTACAATGGAACTAAAATTTGACCTCAAACAGTCTGGCACCAGAGTCCACCAGTCTTCACTCTTACTCTCCCCTATACCCACTCCCACTGGCAAAACCACCATTGAAGAAGTAGTTTTGCTTTTTGTGATTCATAATTCAATTTTCTGTAATAATATTTTTCTAAAACTTATATTACTGAGCTGGTATTAGCCCTTAGGAAATTTTAGGCCTCTTTTACTTAATGTTCACAATGGGCACATTTCAAAATATTGCAATTCAACTAGATTGACTGGGATTGGGGGGAGGGGGGATGCAGCGACAGCACCGGCCCTGAATTCAAACTACTGAAACTATGTGATAGGTATATGTGATAGGTACACACTGTTCACGCTCCTTTTGTTTGCATTTTAAATTTTCCATAATACTGGCTTGGTGCCTATAGCACAGTGGTTATGGCGCCAGTCACATACACCAAGGGTGGCGGGGTTCAAACCCAGCCTGGGCCAGCTAAACAACAATGACAACTGCAAAAAAAAATAGCCAGATGTTGTGGTGAACACCTGTAGTCCCAGCAACTTGGGAGGCTGAGGCAAGATAATTGCTTAAGCCCAAGAGTTTGAGGTTGCTGTGAGCTGTGACACTACAGCACTCTAACAAGGATGACATAGTGAGACTCTGTCTCAAAAAAAAAAAAGAGAAATTTTCCATAATAAAGGAATTAACAGCAACAAAAATATCAACCACAAAGAAAATAACTGAATACTAAGCTATTTCAGGATCCAGAAGGATGAGAAGCTGCAGTAGACAATGCCTTCACTGAAGATTCCAGTCTAAATTTTGAGAACTGAGAATGTAAGAATTTATTTTTCAAAAATTTTACTAATTTGAGGATCCTCCCTCAGGACACTAGTGTTCTCTATCTCGAACAATAAAAACATTACCAGAGTTGAATTTTTTGCTCAACTCTAATTTTTGTTGCTGCTGCTACTGCTAATGATGATTGAAAAACCTTTTGCTTCTCTCCTTGTGACCAGTTTACCTTGCCACAGCCTACAACTTACTGAAGACAACATGCAAAGCCAAACTGAAAAACGTCCACCCCAATATCTTTTTCACGATTCCCTTAAAAGATTGAAAGAAAGAAACTTACCCATTCTGTTATGCATTCCCACTTTGCCCAAGTGTGCTGTGGTTTCAAAAAACTAGCCCAGTCCTTCTGAACTTTTCTGTATCCGTTATAATATTAAAGAGCCACAAGGAAGGGAAGTGGTTAGTCAACTTGCTAATTTTATCAGTCCCTCCCACTGGTTAAATAGTACCTGATGCTACAGACGCAAAATCAGTTTTCCAGCTCATTTCCCTCCTACAGCACGACTTTATAGAGACAGCACAACTTGGAGGCAAAGAGAGTGACTCTGGTTTGTAGTCACGAGACAGTTAATGAATGAACATTTTATTACTATTAGTAAAAAGCCTAATAGACTATAGCAACCAGCAAACCAGTGATTCAAGAAAATGAGGAGGAGGAGGAAAGAAAATGTCTATCAGATTCATAGTCTGAGCAAACTCAGTTTGGGTGGAGGGGAGTGATTTTTAATGTAATCAGAGGACGTGTGGGAAGTGGCTGGGGTTTCATTTGCTGATAAATGATTCTGTCCTGGACTGGAGCCAGTTTACCGGATATAGAAACTTCCACAACTTGGGGCCCTGGCTTGGATGACTCTCTTCCTCTGGAGCTTAGTAATTAAAACACAGGACAAAGCAGCAAATACGTGCCTCTGAATGAGGGAAAATTCAACACCCTCTGAAGAAGAAGCTAGGAACTGTTTCCTAAACTTAAAGACCTACAATGAATGAGAAGAAAATACAGAACCTGAGACAGAAATTAATGAAATGAAATGCCTTTTCTGTTTTAATGTCACTGCAGATGTAGAGGCCAAGTGTGGTGGCTCATGCCCATAATTCCAGCACTTGGGAGGCTGAGTCAGGTTTACTGGAGGCCAGAAGTTTGAGACCACTCCAAAAATTTCATCATTTAAAACATTGTCAACCCAGAACCCTAGATTATGCAATTTTTCTGAGCTACTTAAATGGGTGGGATTTGAATTAAATCTGCAGTACTCACTTTGAAGTGCATTTCCCACAATGTTTAAGGATTATGACATTAGAAAAAAATATCTGAAAACCAAATCATCTTAAAGGCTCATTAGCCCTTGATTTTTTTTTTTTTTTTTTTTTTTTTTTTTTTTTGAGACAATGTCTCACTCTTTTGCCCTGGAAGAGGGCTGTGGCATCCATAGCTCACTGCAACCTCAACTCTTAGTCTCAAGAGATCGGATCCTCTTGCCTCACCCTCCAGAGTTGCTAGGACTACAGATGCCCACCACAACTCCCAGCTAGTTTTTTCTATTTTTAGTAAAGATGGTGTCTTACTCTTTCTCAGGCTGGTCTTGAACTCCCGAGGTCAAGCAATCTACCCGTCTCAGCCTCCTAAAATGCTAGAAGCCACTATGCCCTTTTACCTCTGGCTTTTGATTGGCTAAGAAAATGATGATGGGTTATTATGTGTCATTTGTGATAGTTTCATAAAAGCTTAAAATTGGTAAACTGAGGCAGGCTAAGGAAACCAGCAGTTCTCTACTTACTGTCACCACTCCTGGCTCAGTATCCTGGAACTCAAAATACTTCATACAACAAGGAAAGAAAAACTTTGGAGAGTCACTGCATTTATTTTCTACCTCTGCAAGTGTTTTCTAATTAGATATAAGAAAATGTACTGCACAGAAGTGAAATATAAGCAATACTTTTCTCTGATATCTCCCCCAGTTATTTCTTTTGAAGAGCAACAACTGCATAGTTTTAGGCCCCCAAAGTCTTAACTTTATATTTGGCTGAGTTTACAGTGAGAATAAGTACCTAAAATCAACACTTCACTATCATGATGCTGTGGCTTTAGTCTCTCTCACATCTCTAGCTTTTGTGTCTTCAGGGAAGGAAAAGGAAAAGACAGAGTTGTAGAGAGGTAAGAAGGTAGGCCTTCTAATCACCGCCTTCTCTAATCTCTCCCCAGGCTCCCCAGCCTTCTGGGCTCAGTGGCGCCTCTTCAGCCTCTTTTCAAAGCCTTCCTCCTCCCATTAAAACACACCTGCTTACGCCTTTCTGAAATCCTAAAGCATGTTTCATCATCCTCTCAATCTAGCTGTAAATCATTTCTAAGTAATGTTTTTCTGGAAAACAGTAAGGCTCCTTTGGACTGATGTATGTTCTCAGTGCTCACCTAGAACATTAAGGCTCTCAAACACAAAAACCCATTTTTAAAACAAGTATTTTGTAATGTCTCTTTTACTAACCTAAAATGAAACTCACAGATTATACAACCAACCTCTGTACGAATTTCTCCAAATACACAGCATATTTTTTTAATTAATAAAGTGCTTCCAGGCATGAGTGTTTACACATTTAAGAAGTCCTCTGATGCCTGTCTTACAACGAGGAAGTAAATCTGAATTGAAGAGACATATTAAGAAGCTAGTTTTCTCAAGAAGGGTAGGAAAATGAGAGACTACATGGCTGAGTACTTGCATAGACATTTGGATAAAATTATGTACTAGCGTAAGAAACAATAAAGCAGACTTACAGGCACATGATAAAATAAAAGGAAAATAAGATTAACTGAAGTCTAGATAACATGCCAAGGCAAATTATTATCACAGAACTTCCCATCTGTGAAGAAAGTGGACATCTGGGTCTTTATGTCAAATCTTTTTAAAATATTGTCAAATATTCTTTAAACTATACAAAATCTATCTTCAGGCTTAGATGATTATTAATTGCTCAATTAAAAAATGTAACAACATTTACAAAATATACATAGGAGATACTTTGATCTCCCATGGTATGTATAAAATTCTGTATCCAGAATACACTCTGGAGTATCTGCCAATACGTTAACAGGGATTCTCTATTAGTATATAATTTTTTTCATTTTCTGTTTCTTTGTGGTTTTTCTCTAATTTATCTAAAATAAACGCTTAAGGTTTTATAGTAATAAATAAGCAATGGAAAGTGTATTTCCATTAAAAAATTATAGGATGTTAGTTATGGAAAGCTCTTTGAATACATTCAGAAAGGACTACAGTTAAAATGAGCAAAACAAATTAAATACCCAGTTCTGCTCCTTCTCAAACAGAAGACAAGTTAAAGACCAGATGTAAAAATTAAATTGTCTGCAAATCAGAATAGAAATGTGCTAAAGCAATAGATTCATCTCCTTGTGTTCTACATATATGTCATTATTTTATCTCTTTTATTAGATAGCCAGAGCCCATTCAGGTAGGATTTATGTCTGAATTGTGTCATAGAAAGAATTCAACTGCACATCAATTAAAAAAGACCTAAGGCTTTGAAAGTGGTAAAAAACAAATTTTCCTATGAGCAATAATAATAATATTAACCTTTAAAATGAAGTTCTTTTAGTAATTTAATTACCTTTTTTCCTATTACTAAATTAGTATTAGAAGCTGAGTCATGTTTGAACTCAATAAAACTATTTTATTAACTTCTTCTAAGGCTTAAAAAATAATTTATTAAATTTCTCTTCATATAAGTCAATCTTATCCTTTACTCTGCTGAAGACTTGGATCATGTTTTATTCCTATAAAAACTTATTTTCCCCCAAATTAGAAATATTTAATTAGAAGTATTTCAAAGCTGATCCCCTTAGGGACCAAACACAACATCCTAAAAAATAAGCTTACATCTTTAAATATCATACATAATAAGACTCTTTGAAATATACATCTATATATACTACAAGTCCATAATTACTATTGATTTTTTGCAACCTAGAAAAATTTCCCACTGAAGTGTATAGAGAGAAACTAATAGAACTATAGTAATGGTGTAGAAACAATGAGATAGTTTTTGGTGATGTTACCTTTTTTTCCTCTCTGGGGAAGTACAGTTATGCATGGTACTTACTTTGAAAGAAAATTCACGCCTTTTCCTGTCTTAAGATATATGCTGACTAGAGTTTTAGTCCTTAAATATATGTTCAAGTTTATTCATTTCAATTCTGCAGAATCAGAAGATTATACAGTTTGTGAACTAAATCTTTCCTTTCAGTTGTATCTTTCAATTTTGATTACAAAGGCAGATGTTTCCAGATCTGAAAGTTGCTAGTTCAACAATGTGGGGGAACCCAGGGTAAACAACAAAATTACCAATTGCCCAGCATAAAAATAAAATCTCATAGGCATAGTATCATGCAGTACATCTTTCTGAGATGCATCCCAAATTTAATCTCTCTAAAATGCTTTAGGCATTTGACTAAACTTCGTGCTAAGGTGATTATTTTTAGCCAAGATTTTGCTTATTGACATATGTTCAAATAAATGAAAAAACCACTATTGGAATGCAATGATTCTAATTAATTGCTGAAAAGAAGGAGCATTGCAGTACATGTGTGTGCACTCACATGTGCATATTCCCTAGAAAAAATAACATATTCAACTTTTCTGATAACCAAATACATGTAAATCATAATAGATTAACATTTATACCTATCAATTGATGCTAATAGATGCCAACAAGCATATGATGTGAAAAGCACTGCTTGTAACAGTGTAAATTGGTACGTTTCCTGGGGGGGGGGGGGAGGTGTTTCAGTATATCAAGAATCTTTTATAAGGTTCACAGTCTTTAAGACTGATCCTATTTCTAGAGATCATTTCTAAGGAAAAAAAAAAATCAAAGCTATAGATGGTGATTTTTATAAATCAATGCCCATCACATTGCTATTTTAACATGTCATTGAACAGCCACAAATGGTCTTATGCCCAATATAAGAGGAATAATAATAAAAAAACTGTAAAATTACACAAATTATTACACAAACTTCTACAAATCATAATATTGAAAATATTTAATAATGCTAAAAAATTCATAATAGTAAAAAGATATAAAAATATGCATGTACATATATTATGATCAAAATCTGTAAAACTAACATACACATGTCACTCACACCCTCATACCTCCTACAAAATTTGCCCACAAATTCAATAGAATACAGACCAAATGAGAAGCCCTGAGTGTGAAAAGTGTACTTAGCCTGTCCTTTAGCTTCAAGGTTTTTATTTTTACTTTGGCTTAGTGGATTTTTTTTTTTCTTGATAAGTGAAGCCGGTCTGTCAACCCAGAAGATTTAGGGTGAAAATCAACTTCATATTAATGGGGAAAAATTGATCACCTGGTTATCTTTTTAGTTATTCCATACAAGATTAGATTACTTTCGAAAAACAGAATGCTAAAATCACATACTATTTATTGCAAAGTGAATAAGAACATTTTTACCTGGGACAACAGTGAGTGTTAAATTTAAATCAATTGAAGAAGAAACAAATTTAATTTTATCTAGCTCTTTAATACAAGACACTTGATCAATTTTAATTCATTTAATTATCACTACAACCCCCAAAGATACCTTTTCTTACACCTATTTTACAAATGGCAAGACCAATTTACCCAAAGATTAGGTAAACTGACAAAGGTCTCATACTTCACAAACAAAGAACCAGAATTGGTAACTATTGGTTCTGATGGCAAAACAAATGTCTGACACCATACAAAGACATTTCTTTGGGAACACAAATAGTTCACATGTGGTAGTCTTAAAATTACAGACAACAAAATCTTTGAGGATCAGAATAAAATGCATCTTTCTTCTTTAGAGTTAATGTGGTAAAAGATGAGATAGGAGGCATCAGAGAATTGGTAAAAAGTAAATAATCAAATATGTAACTGAGCTCATGTTTTCTAACAAAAGCAAAGACATATCACAACATATGAAACAAATGAAGTCCAAAAGTTTCATGTTTATGTAGCCACCATTTTCCTAATGTTTAAGGAAAAAAAATACTTCTATATACATGTATGTGTGTGTATGTATATATATATATATATATATATATTTCTATTATAAAAATAAAATGTCTCTTTATTATAACAATAACATCTTCATATAATCACTTGAAGAGGTTTTATTTATTTTTATTTTTATTTTTTATTTTTTATTGTTAAATCATAGCTGTGTACATTAGTGCAATCACCTGTACCCATTCTAAGATGCACCATAGATGTGGCCCCACCCATTACCCTCCCTCCACCAAAACGTCCCCCCACCCTTCCCCTTCCTTGGCCCTTTCCCCATAGTCTTCTGCTATAGTTGGGTTATAGCCTTCATGTGAAAGCTACAATTTAGCTTCATAATAGGGCTGAGTATATTGGATACTTTTTCTTCCATTCCTGGGATACTTTGCTAAGGAGACTATGTTCCAGCTCCATCCATGTAAACATGAAAGAGGTAAAGTCTCCATCTTTCTTTAAGGCTGCATAGTTTTCCATGGTATACATGTACCACGATTTGCTAGTCCATTCGTGGGTCGATGGGCACTTGGGATTCTTCCATGACTTAGCAATTATAAATTGGGCTGCAATAAACATTCTGGTACAGATGGCTTTGTTATATTGTGACTTTTGGTCTTCTGGGTATAAACCTGGTAAAGAAAATATAGGATCAAATGGCAGGTCTATATTTAGGTCTCTAAGTATTCTCCAAACATCCTTCCAGAAGGGACGTATTAGTGGGAATTCCCACCAGCAGTGTAGAAGTGTGCTCTTTCCTCCACATCCATGCCAACATTTCTGCTTTTGGGATTTTGTTATGTGGGATACTCTTACTGGGGTTAGGTGATATCGCAAAGTAGTTTTGATGTGCATTTCTCTAATGATTAAGGATGATGAGCTTTTTTTCATGTGTTTGTAGATTTTGCATCTGTCTTCTTTAGAGAAGTTTCTCTTCAAGTCCCTTGCCCACCCTGAAATGGGGTCACATGTTCTTTTCTTGCTAATAAATTTGAGTTCTCTGTG